>PVJC01013724.1:0-37536 GCA_004026665.1 Murina feae
TTGCGTACAGCCGCTCTGATTGGCTGGTGGGCGTGGCTTACCCCGTCTCGGAGAAACGGTTAATTTCAATATTATGCTTTTATTAGTTAAGATAAGCAGTGAAAATAATAACCAAGGAAACGCTGATGTAAATAATTTTTCTATAATAGAAGAAACGAAGTGTACTAAAAAGTACAACCTAATATGCTCATTGTAAAATTCCTTCAATTTTCAAGATATTTCAGAACATCCTAGAATTCATTGAAAGCCACTCTTGAAGTCTCAAAAACATAAGCAATATTTTATTAACTATGGAACAAGGAAAACATATGGTAGATATTACATGAGACAGAAATGTAAACAAAACGGAATTGCCGTGAGAGACTGTCAAACCCAGAGTCATCAGATAAGGAAGAAATGCAATGGAATGCACAGAAGACAATTCACATTATAAATCTGTAAGGTTTGACTTCGTTAGTACATCAAGAAGTATTTTTAAATTACCAATTTTGGTCCATTAACCTTTTCATCTGAACATATGTGTACACACATGCACACCCATATCCCTCTTGATAATCGTCTTATGCCTAAATTACATTTTTATATTACTATTTTTACATATTGCATGTAGTGCATGACAAAACTATGTAAATCTCTGTTATGTAGGCTCAGAAAAAGAAGGTACCACACACACACACACACACACACACATCAGGTGTACTGGTTAATAATGCGGATTTTTGTAATCAAAGAAAACATAATTTCAAGAGAAACATCAAAAGTGCTTTATTCAAAGTAATGTCCATCGCTGGCTACACATTTCCCCATCTTTCAGGTAATTTGTGGATACCATCCCAATAGAACTTTTCTTGTTTTGAGGCAAACCATTCAGAGACCCAATTTTCTACTTCCTCGTATGTTCTGAAGTGCTGCTCAGAGAGTGCGGGTGCCATCAGAACAAGTGCTAATCTGAAGGAGCTAAGTCTGGTGAATACAGCGGGTGAGTTAATACTTCCCAGGCAAGATCTTTTAACGTGTTTTGAAGTGTGTGATGGTGCGTTATAAGTAAAATTACTTTGTCCTGTCTTCTGGCACATTCTGGTCATTTCACGATCAAAGCATGGTTCAAATTGATTATTTGTTATTATCGGTAGCTATCAGTATTAATGGTTTCACCTGGTTTTAGAAGCTCATAATACACCTTCCTGATCCCACCAAACGCAGAGCACTGTCTTCTTTCCAAAGCGAGTTGGTTTTGCAGTGGATGTTGATGGTTGACCTGGATCAACACATGATTTTGTGCATTTGGGATTCTCAAAATAAATCCACTTTTCATTGCCAGTCACAATTCAGTGCAAAAAAGACTTTCTTTCGTGCTGTTGAAGCAACATTTTACTGATGACTTTTCGGTTTTCCATTTGTCTTCTGTTCAGTTGATGTGGCACCCATTATCCTTCCTTTAAAATCTTTCCCATTGCTTGTAAATGATTGGAAATTGTTTGCTGAACATCATTCAATCTTTCTGCAAGTTGTTTTTGAGTTTGACACGCATCTTCATTCAATAATGCTTGTATTTGTTGGTCTTCAAACTTTTTCGGTTGACCTGGACGTTCTTTGTCTTTCACATCGAAATCATCACTTTTAAAGTGTTTAAACCAGCATTCACAACTGTCTTGAGATGGAGCTTCCCGAAGTATACCATAACTTTCAGCAGCTCTTTTCTTCAAAATAATGAATTCAAACTTCTCGCAAATGCTTTTTTTTTTGGCACGAAATACGACATTTTTAAGTGTAAAAATCTCTATGACGTTAACACCTTCAGCAAATTTGACATATGAAGTTTTGAAGCTTGTTGTCAATACAACAAAATAGCATACATATCAAATCGCATATATATCAACATACGTGTAACTCCATCTAGTGAAAAAAATTCACATTATTAACCGGTACACCTGGTATATATATTAAAATGTTATCAGGATGCAGAATTCCAAATATAGGGTTTCTAATAAGACTTTTAAGCATTTTGTTAAGTTGGCATTTGTTAAGAAAAGCCCACTGGTACTGGATGGTGTCCAGCAATCACACAAAAACCACAGGTAAATTTGGGGGAAAAAACAGTATAGAATTGACAAGCCTGGAGAAAGTACACAGCACGCCTGCAGGAGCGAACAGAGGCAGGACAAGACAGGATGCAGGAAGAGAATGGCAGTACACAGAGTATAAGCCTGTATTAGGATCACTATGTGGAGTGCCTTGGGTTCTCTAGCTAAGTCCAGATTGTTCAACTCAAACAAAATCAGCAATGTTTGGCTAGCTCTTCAGAAACCTTACATAAGGGGCATACAAAATGAAGACCCTGCAGTGCAAAACAAACAAACAAACAGACTATTGTTCATAAGACTGCTGGAGAAGCCATATAAAAAACTTACATTCACTTGGAACACTGTAAGCTGGTGCACTAGCGTTTTATGGGAATTCAGTTCAAAACTTTTGAGCTACAAAATAAATGCCAATGCTGAAACACCATACACTTTTTACTTAAACTTTCAAAAATACTCCTAGATATGTTTTTGTAACCATCATAATGTCCCCAGCAGGTATGATAAAAGGAAGGAAACATATGAATTACACATTATTTAAGGTTTAAGGTCTCTGGGTAAAGGATTGCTAATGATGTCATTCCATTGCATTATTACCTGGAACCTTGAATGAGGTGGGAAACGTTAACTTTGGTGGCATATTAACACCTTCTTCATTACACATCACTGTTAACATTTTTAAATTAAAACATTTTATTGCCCAGATGGTATGGCTCAGGGATTGAGCATCAACCTATGAACCAGGAGTCATAGTTCGATACCTGGTCAGGGCACATGTTCAGATTGCAGGCTCAATCCTCCAGTGTGGGTGAGCAGGAGGCAGCTGATCAATGATTCTCTCTCATCATTGATGTTTCTATCTATTCTCTCCTTCTCTGAAGTCAATAAAAATATTTTTAAATAAATAAATAAATAAACATTTTATGAATGAGAATATATAAAGTCCACACATATTCTATGGAACAAGGAAAACATATGGTAGGTCTTACATGAGACACAAATGTAAACACAATGGCATTGCCATAAGAGATTGTCAAACCCAGAGTCATCAGATTAGGGAGAAAGAAATTCAATAGAATGCACAGAGGACAATTCGCATTATAAAGCATTACAAACCACTGGTCAAAATACACATTACAAGCATTCACAGAAGCATGAAATGAATTGAGATTTAAATCCCATTACTATTTGTGTTTCAAAAAATCACAACTACTGTCATAGCAAAAAGGATACAGTATAGGAAATTACATTTTTTTCAAACATCCATGCCCTTGGTATTTTCATTCATACTAGAAAATCATATAACTTTCCTTACTGGATTCTCTAAAATAAGTATTCTGATTTAAAAGGCCTATTTAAAAAGTATTATTGACTTTTATTTGCATGGTCTCTATTCAGTACAATTCACTAAAGTTCAGTGAAGCTTGATAAATAGTTAAAAGTTTTGCCACATTCTTTAAATTTGTAGTATTTCAGTCCGGCATGAATTATGTGATATTGACTATGGTTGCAACACTGAGTAAAGGTGTTGCCAAATTCTCTACACTTGTAATGGTTCTCTCTGGCATGAATTACTTGGTATTTAGTGAGCTTTGGGCAATGGTCAAAGGTTTTTCCATATTCTTTATATTTGTATTGCTCCCATCCAGTATGAATTCCCCAATATTGAATAGAGGAGGGTTAAAGCTTTGTCACACTCTTCACATTTATAAAGCTTCTCTCAGGTATTCAGTCTCATGTTTGGTAAGATTTGAGCAGTGGGTAGAGGCTTTGCCATATTCTCTACATTTATAAGGCTTCTCCCAAGTGTGAATTTTCTAATGGTCCATGAGTCTTGAAGAATTGTTAAAGGCTTAGTCACATTCTCTACAGTTTAAGGCTTCTCTCCAGTATGAATTCTCTGATGTTGCGTAAGTTGTGAGGGCCAGATAAAGGCTTTGCCACATTCTCTACATTTATAAGGCTTCTCTCCAGAATGAATTCTCTGGTGTTGAGTAAGATTTGAGCTCCGGATAAAGGCTTTACCACACTCTCTACACTTATAAGGCTTCTCTCCAGAATGAATTCTCTGGTGTCGAGTAAGGGTTGAACACCGGTTAAAGGCAAAGCCACATTCTCTACATTTATAAGGCTTCTCTCCAGAATGAATCATCTGATGTCGAGTCAGATGTGAGCTCGAGATAAAGGCTTTGCCACATTGTTTACATTTATAAGGCTTCTCTCCAGAATGAATTTTCTGATGTTGAGCAAGATTTGAGCTCTGGGTAAAAGTTTTGCCACATTCTCTACATTTATAAGGCTTCTCCCCAGAATGAATTCTCCGATGACTGGTAAGGCTTGAAGATTTGCTAAAAGCTTTGCCACATTCCCTACATTTATAAGGCTTCTCTCCAGAATGTATTCGCTGATGACTGGTAAGGCTTGAATACCACTTATAGGCTTTGCCACATTCTCCACATTTATAAGGCTTCTCTTCAATATCAAATGCCTGTTGTAGAATAACATGGAAATGCAACTTAGAAACATTATCACACTCTTTTTTTTTAACTATATTTTTATTGATTTCAGAGAGGAAGAGAGAGGGAGAGGGATAGAAACATCAACTATGAGAGAAAATCATTGATCAGCTGTCTCCTGCACGTCCCCGACTGGGGATCAAGATTGCAACCCAGGCATGTGCCCTTGACCAGAATCAAACCCAGGACCCTTCAGTCTGCAGGCGAAGCTCTATCCACTGACCCAAAGCAGCCAGGGCGATTATCACATTGTTTACATTTGTAAGGCTTCTCTCCAATAATGATTTTCTTATGTATATATACACAGGAAAATTGACTAAAGACTCCCATACTCTGATTACACCTGAAAGGCTCCTCCCCAACATGAGTATTTTCATGTTCAGAAAGATTTAATAACGGTTTGAAAGATGTGTCACATTCACTACATTTATCTCTCTTGTCTACAGCATGAATATTATGAGGTATAACAATATTTGAGCTTTTATCAAAGACTTTCTGAAACTTATACTTTATCTATGAAAACTAAGTTCTCTGATGGTTATTAGAATTTAACCCTTTGTTAAATTCCTAGATTTACTGCACTGACTTCTCTATTCATTATATGCACTCTAGTAATCAATGAAGACAGAAAATCCTTTGGTTCAAGTTCTAATATCATTGCAAATGTAAAGTTGTGTCCAATCACCTATTCTTGATACCTAAAGCCATAATGGTTGAATATAAAACCTAACACATTTATGAAAATTATAGCATCTGGAACAAGAGAGAATATTTTTCTGTGAAGGAATAACTCAAACTTGGTTAAGGGATTTACAAATTCAGTCACAATTTCCATCTTTGTGTTTTAAATGATTCATTTTTGCAAGCATTTAACTTAAACAAATCCTACATTAAATCATCCGAAGACTTATACACGATGAACTAGGTGACTTCTCTGCTGCTCCCAATTTCATTTCAGAGAACAGGTATTTTTAAAAGGTCTCCTTTGGTGTTTGCATTCAGAATCACATTGTTCTTCCAAGGTAACTCCAAGTAAAAATTTCCAAAATCTTTTATATCCTTAACCTCTTTTGGCAGCAAAGATAATTTTCTATGAAAACTAAGTTCTGGCAGCAAGGATAATTATCCCAGTTTGGTTATATGCATTATAACATCTTTTTTCTCTTCATATTGCCCCAGACATTCCAAAACTTTGATTAAGTGTAAATTCTCAATGCCACACATTGTATACCTTACCTGTAGCACATTCCAACATGAATTTTCGATGCCTGGTTTTGGTAACAAGCCCTGGGTGACTTGAGAAGACATAACTGAAATATAACAAATTAATTATAACTCACTACATTCAGATAAGTATTCTTTTTTTTAAATATAATTTATTGATTTTCAACAGAAAGGAAGGGAGAGGGATAGAGAGGTAGAAACATCAATGAAAGAGAAACATCGATCAGCTGCCTCCTGCACACCCCCCTCTGGGGACGTGACCTAACCAAGGTACATGCCCTTGACCGGAATCAAACCTGGGACTCTTCAGTCCAGAGGCCGACGCTCCATCCACTGAACCAAACCAGCCAGGGCCAGATAAGTATTCTTCAAATGTAATGTGCAAAATTAATACCTGTCAAATGACTTCAGTGAGGTGGCAGAAGAGGAAGCACCTACATTTTTTCTCCATGAAGATGGAAACTTAATAACAATTACTGACCCAATTACCTTTCAGAGTACTTAAGAGGTCAGTTCAAAGACCACAGCACTCCCCAGAGGAGAAAAATAGAAAAAGGTCATATCGAAGAGGAAAGAAAAGTTGCTTGTATTTGCTCCTAATACCTGGTCAACCTTTCTGGCACACTACAAAATGACTGTGGGACATCTCCCAATCCTCAGTTTTTTTCACATACTGTATGTCCAATGGTCTGGATTTTTTGCAACTGCCTGTGGAACTTGCTTCTGTTTTAAATGACACAGATTGCTAAGGAAATGGCAATTTACCATGAACGCATTGTGGTGGCTGCTAAGAAAGAAAGTAATTATTCAAACACTAAAGAGACTATTGTGCTGAAGAAAGACATCAGGATTGGGACTATCATGTGTTGTAAATAAAAGCAAAATATGTTTTAAACTGGGAAGTTACACAAAACACACACACACACACACACGCAGGCTTTTGGTCCAGACGATAGTGTAGTAACTGCGGCACTGGTAACCTCCCATGGCCACAATAAACAAAACAACTAAACTCCAGGTAAACCACCATTCAGAATCTCCAGAAACCTAGCTGAATGAAGTTCTACAACTAAAGACATAAAGAAGCCTCAGACAGACTGGTATCAGGTGCAAAGTCACAGAACAGGCTGGAACCACATGATGGATGAAGATCACAAGAAATATTTCAACTGTAGAAGTCACACCTGAGGAGTGAAGGATCCCAGCCCCACAGAAGGCCCGCCAGCCCGGGGTTCCAATGCCAAGGAGAGATGTCCCCATTACCATGGCTGCAAAAACTAGGGAGGCTTGTGGCTGAGTGAGACCGACAGCTGATGGAGTCCTAGGCAGTTCCCTTTAATGGGCTCGTGCTCTCACTTACTCTGATTCGTGCCCTCTGAGCTCCAGAGCTGGGCAGCAGCTTGAAAAGCACCAGGGACATACAGGGAAGAACAACAATGTCTGGCCTAAGCATGAGGGCTGGGAAAGGAGCTTTTTCCCAGACATAAGCCTTGGTAGAAGTCATTCTTCCTTTTCTGAACCCTTCACTCACATAGCGGGCAGACAGGCTCCATAGCTGAGTATCAACCTGGCTCAGACTTTTCACCCCACCCTGATTTCCTGAGATCCGGCCCCATGAACTTGCAGGCCCGCCCAATCGGTTTCAAGTGGTTTTCCATAGAAGCAGCCTGAATAGGCTTATGCTTCAGTCTTTACGACAATGTCTCAAAAAATCAGCATCTGACCTCAGTGTGTCTTGTGCCTCTTGCTAAGTGGCCCCAGCCCCAAAACTACATAATGTTTAATTACTGGGATATACACCTAAGACGCATATAATATTGATGTAAAGTGTAAATAAAATATTAAAAAATGATAGCAACACACACAGACACACACACCAATTACACTTTCCAGAATAGGTTTGACAGGCCATTAAAAACCTACCATAGCTGACTGTTATTTGTGTTCTCTTGTACAAAGGAAGTTCATAAAGAAAGGGATGGAGTCTGCTTCTAAGGGGCTTACATAGTAACAAGAGATCACAAGGCTTATGAAAAACCAGAAAAACAGTCCAACCAGAGGCACAAAATAAGTCTCCATGAGTTGGTCCTAACTGAACAGTGATCTGTTAATTACCTGACAAAGAATTCAAAACAACCATCTTAAAGAGGATCAATTTGAACATAGAGGAAAAAACACAGAAAACTAAATTATCATCAAAACTATGCATGACAAAAAACTAAATTACCATTAAAACTATACATGAAAACAAAATACAAAGGCAGAAAGTGTAAGAAAGAACAAAACAAATATTGGAAGTTAAAGTACTCAGTACCTGAATTTAAATATACAATAGAAACATCAGCAACAGACTTGGTCAAGCAGAAAGAATAACAGGATAAATTGGCCACCCATCTCAGTGCTCCTGGGATATGGGAACCAAATTCCAGCATCTCAACAACTTCCTTACAAACTACTTACATGAGGCAGAAAAGAGAATTGGTTTAACACAACATTCCTCACCACTGTACACAGTTTCCCAGCATCCGCAAGAAATGCAAGAGTAGCCAGGTCATGCCACCCGCACACTGTTAGGGGAGGACTTTAGTTCTCACTGCAAATGTGCTGGCAGATCAAAGGAGCACAGGAGAACCCTTACATGATGCCAGAGTATAAGTGTTGGAGAGGATCTGCCCTCAAAGACAGAAACAGAAATAAACCCGACCCTCTCCAAAATCATTTCCCATTGAAGCCAATCTTCCCAAAATATATTTTAAAGCTTGCCTTCCTCTGTGACTTTTGACCTCTCACCTGGGTTATCTGCTACCTTCATTCCCACCTACCTGGCTGGCTGGATATTGTTTCTTTTCTCTTCAACTCCCAGGGCTCCATCATGTGCTCCAAAAAGGTGACCAGGTCTGGCTTAGACACAGCAAGACCTGTTTATTTAAAAAAAGGAACTTGAGATTTTAATGGAGATTTTCCAATTTCCAGTCCAGCCCTGGGTTCAAATAAGAAAATAGATCATTGTAGAATATCAGAATATTTTAGAAAATTATTTCCCAAAATGTTATTTTCTGACAGCACCTTTATTATACCAGAGACAACATTTAAACTTTTCAGATCCTGAGTTCCACGTCCAAATACATCAGGAAGCCTTTCTGTTCTGCACCAGCAAAACTTCAATTTTTTTCCTTGGGAACAAAGATCTGAAACTCTCATACAAAGCAGAAGCTCACCACTGACTGTATTAATGAAGAAAACAAAACCCTGCGGGTGGAGTACAAATTCCGGAAGGAAGTGGTCCTCACCCAGGAATACCAGGTTCCTGTAGTTCTGCAACATCACATCCATGTACAGTTTCCGCTGAGTTGAGTCCAGGCACACCCACTCCTCCTGAGAGAATTCTATGGCCACGTCACTGAAGGACAACTGTCCCTGAAATTAAAAGATACAAAGTAAAACAATAATTAACACATTACCCAAGTAAACATAGACAGAGGTCACAATGTGAGCCAATAAGAACACAGAGTGAACAAAACTGGTTTTGACCTAAGAGAGTATCCTGAATTATCCAATAAGATCATTTTGACTTTCTCCAGTGTATTTTGAGAAAGGAGGATGGCATCATTTACAAAACCACTGTAGAGGTTTTACTTTTCTGGAAGAGAAATTTTAAAAATAAAGGCATCAACACAGGCATATCCATTTTGAGTGCTATATTTGAATCATAGAGGATCAAGTGTATATAGTTCTTAGGTGGAGAAGTCATTCTGAGTGAGAACACCATAGTACTTCTAAAATATCAATGTGCAAAACAAGGAGCTGGAGATCCACAAAATTCAGACCCTAATTCAGAAGTTTGGGGTGAGTCCAGCTCACTTAAAACTATGGACACCAATGAGTCTGCTGCATATGTCACACCATTAGACAGCATAGAGAAAAAAAACACAGGAAAGAAATTTGTACACAGGACATTGAGTGAAGTGTTTTACTGAATATACAGATCTCATACATTAGGAAGCCTAGCAATCACAATCCTTATTTAATGATTACTATGTACTAGATATTATTCTAACTGTTTCATATATATACTAAAGGCCCTGTGCACAAAATTTGTGCACAGGAGGCAGGGGGGTCCCTCAGCCCAGCCTGCAATGACACCAGTGTCCCTCGCCCCAGCCTCTGGCCTGAGGCCCCTCTTCCCCTCCCCACAACCAGGGCGAAGCCACCAGCATCCCACCCTGGCCTCTATGGGCACCACCATCTTTTGTCGTGGAGTGACAGTTAATTTACATATTGTTCTTTTATTAGATAGGATATATTAATTAATAAATCTCATAACATATCAGAGAACTATGAAAATATTCTTCTTTGCTTAAGAGAATATTTTGTAAACCACCCAAGAAATGGTGGAGCCGGGATGAAAACAACATACAAATGTAACCCTCATGATGTTCACAGTTGTTGTTACTAGAGAATAGAAATAAGAAGGTAAGAAGAAAGAGCTCAAATAATGTTAACATTTTCTGCAAAAAGACAAGACATAATAATGGAAACAATATACACATTAAATGTGACACAAATATGTAATACATTTCATGTCAAGAAAATTACCCTGAAATAAAATCAAGATTAATTCCAATTGTGTTAATCTCACAAATCTCTTCATGGATAAGTCTTTGTATTTTATAAACACAAAAGAGAGGTAAACACAAAATGATGTAAAATAAGTTAGAGTTATTCTTTCTTATTCATTTACTACTATGGTATTTTTGTTTTTAATCTTCACCTGAGGATAATTTTCCACTGACTTTAGAGAGAGTGGAAGGGCGGGAGAGAGGAGAGAGAGAGAGAGAAACATTGATTGTTTGCTTCCAACACACACGCTTACATGGGTTGGGAATCAAACCTGGGTCATATCTGTGCGTGGGAGGACACTCCAACCCACTGGTGTACACTGGCTGGGGCACCTTTTATTTCTTGGATAATTTTTATCTCTTGTGCTGATTTGTATTTTATAAATTTAATACTCTTGGACATCCATTTGATTCTTATAAACTTTATAAAAATACAATGTAGCAATAAAGAAATGTGTGTTTGTGATGTTTGTTGAATACAATATTTATAGGTTTGAGGCCTCACTGATAAAAGCCTCTATTTGCAAAGGTAGTATCACTAGTGAAGAGTAGCAACAAAAAAAGCCTTTATTTTTCAAAGCAACCTACAAATCAAGAGAAACTGAAAAGAGAAAATGGTCCCAAATGAAATGTGATTGCTTATGTGTAGCTCTCAAAAATTTCTCCAGCCCAGCTGCTATGGCTCAGAGGTTGAGTGTCGACCTATAAACCAGGAGGTCATGGTTCAATTCCAGGTCAGGGCATATGCCTGAGTTGCAGGCTTGATCCCCAGTGTGGGAAGTGCAGGAGGCAGTCAATTTGGTGATTCTCTCTCATCACTGATGTTTCTCTCTCTCCCTCCTTCTCCCTTCCTCTCTGAAATCAATAAAAATATATTTGAAAATAATCTGTCCGAGACCCTTATTAAGGATATAGAAAAAATATTAAATCTCTAGTTCAGGAACCTGGCAGAGAACACCTGCACCAAATGAAAATAAGGTGCAAACGAAGTGACATCAGGTGACTGAAGCACGTAGAAGAACAGATTATCAATAACTTTAATGTCCACATATACCTCCCACATTCTGTAAATCTAACAGTGCATTTAAAGAGTAAGGCTTTCGAGAAAATGGCAGCCAATTAGGCAGACCTGTGGTGAACCTTGTCCCAGGGCCAGACTGGAAATACAACTAAAATGGAGAACACTGAGGTTAAAAATGGCAGCAGAGTGAGTGGATGCTGCATGGACATGCTCCCAAGAACAAATTGGAATTACAACTAAAATACAAAAAAACACCCTGAATAGTTAACAGAAGACTCGCCGGGGAGAAACCTGATCCCCAAGGATGGAAACTGGAGATGACACAGACAGGTAGGAGGGGTGGAGGTGTGAAGGGGCTGGCCAGGCGCCCACTGATAGCAGCTGAAGTCCTGGAGAGATATCTTAGCTGTGGGGGTGTTGCTACTGAGGACTCTGGTATCTAATCCCTAAGCTGGGCCCCCTGACAGGGAGCACCAGAACTGAGAAGTGTACCCACATAACATCTGGCTGAGAAAAGCAGGAGGGTTGCTGTCTTCCAGGAAGAGATGGCTGGAAAATCAGGCACCCTCCTAAAGGGCCAACACTCAAATTTCCTCTGCAGCCACCCACCTTGTGCTTTGGCAGAGGGAGGGCAGAGTGGACTGGAGCTGTGAGTAGAAGCCAGGATTGAGGACTTGGGGGTTGGAGCTCAGAAGGCAGACACCTCTGGTTTCCTGTGTAGTTATTCCCTCAGGCAACAGAGGACATCATCTTTCCCACACAGACATCTGCCTTTCCTGGGGGGTGGGGGGGCGCAATTGACCCACCCTATTGGAAAACACTTTGTCCTAAGGCCACCTAAGAGATTAAAAATAACAAATAGCCTTCGGGCATAAGCAACTGCCCTACCCTGCTGAGGACCATTGCCTGGAGGGCAATTCATGTCAGAATCCTATTAGTATGTAGACAGAGGTGGTCTCAGGAGGCTTTGAGTCTTTGCCTGATCCAATTAGTCAGAAACAGCGTTTGTTTGATACTATCCTTCATGAGAGACTGAGAGGAACAGAGGATCTACCTAATAGTTATAAACCGGCAGCCAAAATGAGGAGACAAAGAAACAACCCCCAAATGAAAGAACAAAAGAATTCTCCAGAAGAAGAGATAAACGAAGCAGAGATAAGAAATTTATCTGAAACAGAATTAAGAGTAATGATGGTAAAGATGCTTAACAGCACGAGAAAAGATGTGGTAAATGTGAAAACAGAAGAATGATATAGCACAAATAAAAACAATGAAAGGAATACACAGCAGATTAGGGGAAGCTGAGGATCGAATCAGAGAATTAGAAGGCAGAGTATAAAAAAAATCACTCAATCAAAGAACAAAAGAAAAAACAATTAAAAAAAATGGAGGGCAGCTTAAGGGAGCTGTGGGACAACAAGAGACATTACAATATTAGAAGAGCAGGTATGCCAGAAAAGGGAGAAAGGGATAGAGAATGTGTTTAAAGAAATAATGGTAGAAAACTTCCCTAGCCTGGTCATGGAAAAAGTCACATAAGTTCAAAAGGCACAGAAAATCCCAAGTAAGAAAAACCCAAACAGGTCCACACTCAGACACATCATAATTAAAATGCCAAAAATTAAAGACCAAGAGAGAATCTTAAAGGTTAGCAAGAGAAAAGCAAACTGTTACCTACAAAGGAGCTCCCATAAGACTGACACCAGATTTCTCATTAGAAACTCTACAGGCCAGAAGAAAATCACATGAAGTACTCAAGGTAATGGAAAGCAAGGATCTGAGACCAAGATTACTATGTCCAGCAAGGCTATCATTCAAAATAGACGGTCAAATAAAGAGCTTTCCAGACCAAAAAAAAAGCCTAATGGAGTACATCACCACCAAACCAACAATACAAGAAATGGAAAAGGGATTGCTATAATGAAAAGAAATGGAGAAACCTAGGCATGCAAAATTAAAATATCAACAAATAAGTACCTACCAATAACTCTAAATGTAAATGGATTAAGTGCTCCAAAAAGGCATAGGGTAGGTGAATGGATACAAAAACATGACCCAACTATATGCTATCTACAAGAGACCCACCTAAGACATATATAGGATGAGAGTGAAGGAATGGGGGAAATATTTCCATGCAAATGGAAAAGAAAAAAAAAGCTGGAGTAGCAATACTCATATATGACAAAACAGACTTTAAAATGAAGGCCATCACAAGAGGCCACAAAGGTCACTATAAAAAGAAAGAACTCTTACCATTTGCAGCAAAAGGATGGACCTGGAAAGTATTATGATAAGCAAAATAAGTCAAACAGAGAAAGATAGTATCACATGATCTCACTCATATATGGAATCTAATGAACAAAATAAACTGATAAACAAAAAAGATCCGAAGACATAGAAGCATGGAACAGACTGACAAATTTCAGAAGGAAGGTGGGTAAGGAGTGATTACCTGAGGAACTTATATGCATATATGGACACAGAAAATAGTGGTGAAGGCCTGGGGGGGCGGGGGTGGGTTCAGGGTGGAGAGGGGGTCAATGGGAAAAACAAACAAACAAAGGAGACTTCTGTAATACTTTCAACAATAAAGGGGAAGAATGAATTCTTAAAAAAAAAAAAAAAGGTAAGGCTTTCTTATTAATGTAGTGAGCGAGTTTCTTCTAACGATTTTTCCTTTTCGGAACTTTCCGGGGCTACTAAGGCAATCCTGATTAAATATGCATTTTCTCAATCCTGTCCTCAAGATCACATATTGCAGCCACATAAATCTAAAACCTACATTTCCCGCCTACACAACCTATCACACAATGCCTTCCCATGTGGGTCTGTCACAAAGAAAACGTTTTCATAAGTTGATGGTGCAGGGGTTCAAAACAAGGCACCCTAAGATGTGCTTCAGTGGTCTAAGGATTATGTTGAGCTAAAGGCACCAAGACCCTGTGGACTCAAGAGAAACTTCTGCCCTCCCTTTAACTACCCAGAAGAATTTTCATTAGGAGCCTGACCCATGCATGATACATGTTAAAACCAAAAATGACTTTTTACCTATCTAGATGGTAAGCAAACTAATACTTCTGAACATGTGATCTCCGGACGAAGATCTTGTGAAGTTTCAAGGTGCATGAACTGATCCCAGGCTCAGAATGTCTCGTCTACCAAATATCCCTTGCAGTCTCCGAGCCTCTCTTGCATGGGGGTCTCTGACGCAGTCATGTGTGTGGAGCTCCCATACATGTCACATGAATCTCATTAGACGAGCTAAAAGAACATTTATGGTAGAAGAAAGTATCTTTCTCCCCAACAATGGTCATTTATTTATGGTGAGAGTTCTTCATTCCCTATAGGGAACCTGGATAGACACCATGAAGACAAGGTTGTGGGACCAAGGTTGTGGGACAATGTATACCTGAGACATTTAGGGAAGTCATCACACCTCAGCTCCCTACTCAAAAACACAGAGGTAGCTGACTTTATCTCCTTTTCAAAGGCCTGCTCCCCTGCAGATGTTGAAACTACTGCTGCCCATGAGCAGTTGATCCGGTTTGATGGCTACATTAACTTCCTGGGGTGTCGCTAGTGAACTACACTGCCATCATTCCCCATAATGCAGGCGCTAACCACCAGGAAACCCAGTTGGTAAAGGAAATCAACCCACCCTGAAATGGAAAATTCCACACGCAGGCCATTTTGAAAAAGCCCACTTTGTCCCAAGCTTATCAAAGCCAACAAGCAACCCTAGGCAGTTTGGCTCAGTAGATAAAGCGTTGGTCTGGGAACTGAAGGGTCCTGGGTTCAATTCCGGTCAAGAGCATAAGTCCAGGTTTTGGGCTCAGTCCCCATTAGAGGGCATGCAGGAGGCAGCAGATCAATGATTCTCATCATTGATATTTCTCTCTCTCTCCCTCTCCCTTTCTCTCTAAAATCAATAAAAATACATTTTTAAAAAAAGCAGCCAAGTAGTACAAGTCCCTGAATGAATTCAGAGAACATTCCTTCTTCTGTGTTTTCTCCCTTATCCTCAAACATAAACTAATAAATTTCTCTGCTTGTTATTCTTGATTTCTATATTCAGAAATACCGAATGCCAGTAATATTTCAAAGAGGGAACTTGGACTATAAGAAAAAAGAAGTAAGTAGTTGAAAACTAACTTTCTTTGCAAGATCATCACAGATAGAGGGTAAAGATTTGCAGCTTCTAAATCCACCAACTTTAGAAACGCTAACACAGAACTGACCCGAGACAGGGCATTTACCTGAGGAGCAGCCATGTTGTCCTCTTCCTCCTCCTGCTCTGGGTTGTTTTCTCGGGGGAATCACTCCTGTCTCTTGAGAATACGTCTCGCTTCCACACTCATTGGCAGAAGAACCTTAAAATGCTGAAAAATATCACACTCCGTTGCTCTTTGTCACAGGAGAGATTCAGAAACCATGAGATCCTACATGAGGCTTAAACTGTGAGTTTTTTCTCTCCTGTCTACCCATGATATCCCCTGCCACAGACATGCACAAATTTCAAGCCAGCCATGAGAATGTGGGCTGTCCTCCTGCCCCTCCATATCCAAAGAGCACCCTGTTATCTCCCCTGGACCAAACCTGGCTCTGAACTCTCACAAAAGCCTTGGGGCAAAGAGCCCTCCTGCTGAACACCAGCCTCACCTTTGAATCACCTGGAGCTCCACACTACAACAATGATGCTCCTCCCGGACCAGCTGTCCAGCCCTGTGGGGGAGGGCACAGGCATTTACTTCTTATCATCCAATGATCCAATGGGAGGAGACCATTTAGCTAAGCATTTCTTCTACAGTTTTAATGTATAGGTAGAACCCTGAAGGACCAAGGCCCCTTCTAAAAAGCTAAGATGCTGTAATCGGCAGTGAGGCCCATGAAATGGCATCTTCAGCTAGTTCCTGCTGGAGGTAACATTGCTCCCCAAGATCTGTTTCCAGTAGCAGTGGCCTAGGGAGATACTAGACACAACACGCCTGAGACCTGTGTAAGAAGTTGGGCTAGGAGCTTCTAGAAGGGCAGGACCGCAGGGTGGATTCCTAGTGCTGGAGTTGTTCCGGAATGGGCATGGCCAGGTTCTGGGGTATTCTGCAGGTGCAACAGGGAGGGGGAAACCACATGGTGGCAACAGGGTTGTGTGAGGCGCCTGCCTAACCTGAGTCCTCAGGAATTCGCCCCGTCCCCTACCATGGACCAAGTGGAACAAACCTGCCTGACCCACTGCCCACAGATGAATGGAGCCTCAATGTCCAAAAGACAAGAACAGAGGCGTTAACATTACAGCTTTGCTTGAAAATGAACCAAAGGAGCATAGCCTAGGAGTCTGTCGAGATATGAGAGTATTCACAACCCACTCATTTTCACTTTCTCCAAGTGACTCCCTCTGAGGACAACTGCTGACGTCTGCGGACCTCCAGAGCTACACGTAGCTGCATCCCTTCCCCGCCTCACCCTCGCCCCTTCCCTGCAGACCTCCAGAGCTACAGTAGCTGCATCCCTTCCCCGCCTCACCCTCGCCCCTTCCCTGCAGACCTCCAGAGCTACAGTAGCTGCATCCCTTCCCCGCCTCACCCTCGCCCCTTCCCCTTTATAATCCCGTCCCCGGCACCCTGCTGGAAGACAGGATTTGAATGCTTGTACTAGTAAGTGCCCTGTCTTCTGGGTTGGCTGGCCTTCTCAATAAACGCCTAATATGATTCAACCCTGCCTTCCTGATCGGCAGCCCGAGCCCAACCAGGGGTTTCCCTGTAACAATCTGAAGGGACTTGCCCTTTGTGGCCCCCACAGCACGGACTCCTCTCCTTCTTTGGTCCCCTGCAAGTGTTTGGACTTCTCCCATTCCTCCCTTTGCTACTTTGCCGAGCTCCTCTATCACACTCCCCACTCTATCACACTCCCCACTGCTCTACAAGCCTCGCCCCCCCACCCTCACCTTCGCCATCTCTCCACAGATCCCTCATGGACCGTCTGCCCTCTCACTACTCCATTTCTTTCTCATCATCTCTTCCTCATAACCCTCTTCTCCCTGAAGTAGGCCTCTCCCTGGCCTCCCCTTGGAAGGCACTGCTTCCTAGAAATAAGGCAGGAAATTTCTTGACGAGTGCAAAAGGGAAACTGAGACAGAATCATCAGACAAGGCCAACACTTTGAGGAACTCGCAGGGCTAATATGTCGCAGGGCTTTATCTTCCCTAACAGGACACTGAGGGGCAAATGACTAACACATGCCACACTGTCCAGGGCCTCACTCCTTGGTCCCAGTCCACCTTCAATGACATTCATGAAAACCAAACTAACCAGGAAAGAACCCTGGCCCTTTACCCACGTTTGGATGCATCAACGTATGAAAAAAGGACACATGGGAAAAGTCAATGGCTGTTCTGTAAAGACCCTCCCCTAGGATTCCGGCCAGCCTAGGGCAGGTTTTAAACAGAGCCTCAAGGCAAAGGATCCAGGAATGCTGGAGAACCCCACCCACAGCCACACCCACACCCACACCCACACTCACCCCTTCCCTGACTTCCTCCTGCACGGGCAGCCCCTCCAAAAGCCAAGGGGCCACAGGAGACTTGCAGGCAAGGGAGGCTTGCGCTGGGGCCGCCTTTTTGCCCGACTTCTGTCACTGACCCCCATCTCTCAGAGAGCCAACGCAGCCGGCTTAGGTCCTCTCCCGTTGCCTCTCTTACCCTAAGCCCTTCTTTCATCGCTCTGTCCCCAGCTTTAATAAACATGCTGGCAAAGCCACCTGGGCTCCTGCGGTGACATCTTCCTACCCGAAGCCAAGAAGCCACACACCACCCGTGGCCCAGACCCCGACGGGACACCCGTCTCAGGAAAACTGTGCCCTTCCTTGGCATCTGGCCTTTTACTTACTAAATGGAGAGTTGGGGGGAGTCTCCGGAAAGGACTTGGGGGGTAGGAGAGGGAGTTGTAGAATCCCAGGGCAGGAGGAACCTGGCCTTCGCTGGCTTAGAGGGTCCGAGTCTGGAGGAGGGCGCAGAGGGTTTGCGTCCATCTCCCGGGACCTTAAATGGCCTGGGGTGGGAGGCTCTGCAGGGGGAGGCCTCAGGCAGGAACCACGCGGGCGGGCGGACGGGGTGCAGTGGCCCCAAGAGGGAAAGTCCACGGGCAGGGCCGACGCACAGGGTTTAACCAGAAACTAACCTGGGCGCAAGAGCAGAGTCCTCCGGGTTCCAACCTCTCACGGGACACGAGATCCCCCCGCCTTGGAGACGCGGGCCTTGGGGGCCTCAGGTCCGCCGCCACCCCCGGGTCTCACCTGTACAGGACCCCGGGCGGGGGTGCGGGGTTTAAATGAGAAAGACCAGCAGCCGCAGGCTGGTCCCTCCGCCTAGCCGCTTCCGGGTTCACAGGCGACTGCGCCTGCGCTCCTGAAGATGACGCGGGGGGCGTGGCCGGACCCGGAGGGGGCGTGGCCGGACCCCGGCGGGTGACAGAGACCCGGAGGGGAGAGGCGCGGCGGGGCCGGGCGGCGAGACCGTGAGGGGGCGGGGCGGGGCCCATGGGGCGGGGCCCATGGGGCGGGGCTTGGGGGCGGGGCACAGGGGCGGGGCACAGGGGGCGGGGCGGGGCCCGGCGGGCGGAGTCGTGTGCCAAGGACGGCACACCCAGGGGAGGGAGGGCGCGGCTGTTCCCCGGGCGGGGGTGTGGGGCGGCGCTCCACCGGCTGGGGTGGCCTCAGTCTCCGGTTCCCAGGCCTGAGGGCGTGGCCGTGCGGGGGGAAGGGTGTGGCAGGGCCCGGGAAGGACGGTGGGACCGGGCCCAGAGCCGGCCGGACGGCGGGCGGGCGGGCGGAGCGGGCCCTCGGGATGACAGCCAGGGTCCGCGCCGCGGGCGGCTACGGCGGGGCCCCGGCTCCGGTGTGTTCACTGTGTCCTGTGAAGCAGGGCCATTTCCTGCCCATTTTAAGTAGATGTTCCAAGCAGTGTACTGTAAAATTCACATTATGTTGAAAGCTAAAATGTCTTTTTTTTTTAATCAGGCTGACCACGGATTTACTCAAAACCCCTTAGTGGACACGCCTGCGCGCCCTGGCGGATATGCAGCTGAACTCCCGCTCTGCGTTCTGGGAACCTGGACTTCCACAGCGAGTTGTGGGGGAACCATCATTGGATGGAGGAACCATCCAAGCAAGCAATTGCATGAAGGCATCTGTGCAATTGGTGTGAACTTGAATTGTAAACAACATTCTACCGGTATGAAATTAAAAATTCTTCCTTTGAAAGACATGCCATCACAGACCAACATCTATCAGGACACCATTCCCATTACTAGTCCCCACTCACCTGTGCTGTCCAGTGCTCAGTTTCAGAGAATTTATAAGGACAAGACTTGGAGAGATGAATCATGTGGTAATTTAAGTCACCAACTATGTGTGTGTGTTTCTTTAAAAATACAGCAATAGCCCTAACCGGTTTGGCTCAGTGGATAGAGCATCAGCCTGCGGACTGAAGGGCCCCAGGTTCGATTCCGGTCAAGGGCATGTACCTTGGTTGCAGGCACATCCCAGTAGGGGGTGTGCAGGAGGCGGCTGATCAATGTTTCTCTCTCATCGGTGTTTCTAACTTTCTATTCCTCTCCCTTCCTCTCTTTAAAATATTAATAAAATATGTTTTTAAAATAATACAGCAATAAATGTTACAAAATAGATATAAATTGTATTATTCTTTACATAGTCAACACTTGAGGGGAATGATAAACTCAAATACCTATGTTGAGAGAGACTTCCGTGTTACTGTAATTCATCATTGATTTCTACATATAATGCAATCTCAAATTTATATTTATCCAAGAGTAACTAGAAAGAGTATTTTTATCTATTAATTTTTTATACTTTGGCTTTTTGTGTTTGTTTTCTATTCATGAGGTTCTGTGAGTGTGGATAATAAACCCAGTAAAGTATATATACCTTTCTAGTAGACACTTGAATTTGTTTTCATCTGTAGAATATTTTTGCAATATTTCTAAAGGCACTTGGGAGAAATGTCTATCTTTTAGATGAACCCTAAAGAAAGTTAAGCAATCTGATCAAATTTCCAAAGTCTCTTAAACTTTCAATAAACTTTAACACCCATCATGTTTCTCTCAAATCCCTACATGTGCAACATTTCTTGCCAATAAGAATTTTTGATGCGATAAAGGCATTTTGGATAAAAATTCCTTTAACATATAATAAACTTAAAGGTGTCACTGCCATATACTAGTACATTATGTGATGTTCTCCAAAGTTATGCGTTATACACTTTCAACATTAATTACATTTGACTTACCTAATATTTTGTAAGGTTTGAACATCATGACTCATAAAAGTTGTAAAATTTTATTCCATGTAAAATTTAATATCATGATGATCCCCCAAGTATTGAAATTTGTGTAAGAATTTTGCCACACATATTCTTAGGCTTTCTTTTAGATATTTACTGAACTTCAGTAATGTTTGACCCTTGGAAAAATACATTTCCCAATTCATTCTTTTTAAAAATATTTTTATTGATTTTTCTGAGAGGGAAAGGGAGATGGGGAGAGAAACATCGATGTGAGAAGCATGGGTTGCACACCCCCTACCGGGTTCTAGCCAGCAACCCAGGCATGTGGCCCTGGTTGGGATTCAAACCAGTAACCCTTCAGTGCAAGGATAACACCCAACCACAGAGTCACACCAGCCAGGGTCCTATTTATTTATTTATTTATTTATTTATTTATTTATTTATTTTGTTTTATTATTTTGTTGTTGTTGTTGTTAATCATCAACCACGGATATTTTCTCCATTGGTTTTTAGAGGGAGTGGAAGGAAAGGTGAGAGACAGACAGAGACATGAATGTGAGAGAAAGAAATCAGTGGTTTGCCTCCCGTAGGCACCCGACTTGACTGGGCCCGGGATTGATTCCAAAACCAAGGTAGGTGCTCTTGACCAGAACTGAACCCTCCACCGTTTAGTCCACTGGCCCACGCTCCAACCACAAACAAAACCAGCCAGGGCCCAATTCCTTATATTTTAAGACAATCTTCCCCTAGTAGGAAATTCTCATGCTTAGTGAAGATTCGTCCTTCCTGAACACCTCCAAATTCATTATATGTATAAAAATGTGCTCCAGTATTTATAACTGTGACACTTGTTTATTACTGAAGAGTGGATCACAACTTTCCCATCCTTATTGTAAATGTTAGTGTTGATACTAGGAAGGATTCTTTCATGCCGTGAAACTAAGGAACCATTTTGATAGAGTTCCTGACTTGATTATACTTACAATATGCACCAGAAATCATAGGTATAAATTATCCTAACATTAGATTGGGCAATGCATTCTTAGGTATTAAACAAAAAGCTCACTCAACCCTTCCCAGAATAAAGTTTTGTTAAAATTTAAAAGCTTTGTATCAAAGGACACTCAAGAAAGTGAAAAGACAATCTACAACATAAGGGGAAATTGTATTACATTTACCTAAACAAATACTTAAAAGAGGCCAAAAAAGATAAATTACCTAATATAAATACATACATAACAAATGAATAGACAATTATCAAAACAAGATATACCCATGAACAAAAACCAAATGAAAAAAAATGCTTGCTATTATTAGTTATTAAAGAATGCAAATCAAAACCATAAGATGCCACTTTACACCTGGTGAAAGAGTTAATATAAAAAAGATGGGAAATAACAACTGTTGATGAAAAAGTTGAGAAATTAAAACCTTTGTGAATTGCAGGTGAAAATATAAAATGATGTGGCTGCTTCAGAGAAGAGCTTGGCAAGCCCTCAAACAAAAATAAAATTAATTTATGACACAATTCCACCCATATACCCAACGTAATTTAAAATGCACGTCCACAGGTCCGACTGGTGTGGCTCAGTGGTTGAGTGTGGGCCTACAAGGCAGGAGGTCATGGTTCAATTCCCAGTCAGGGCACATGCCCAGGGGAGGGCTTGATCCCCAGAGTGGGGTCTGCAGGAGGCAGCCAATTGATGATTCTCTCTCATCGTTGATGTTTCTATCTCTCCCTGTGCCTTCCTCTCTCTTACTATTTTAAAGATGTGAACTTTAAAATATATATATATATAACTAGAGGTCTGGTGCATGGGGTCCCTCAACCTGGCCTGTGGGATCGGGCCAAAATGGGCTCTCCAACATCCCCTGAGGAGTCCTGGATTTTGAGAGGGTGCAGGCCAGGCCAAGGGACCCCACTGGTGCACAACTGGAGCCAGGGAGGGACACGGTAGGTTGGCCAGCTGGGGAGGAACGGTGCGAAGGCACCAGGGCATGTCTGTTCTGTCTTGCTCATCCCTGATTGGCCAGACCCCAACAGCACCCACCAGTTGGAGCGTCTACCCCCTGGAGGTCAGTACACGTCATAGTGAGTGGTTGAGCAGCCTTAGCATATCTTTGGCATATTATGCTTTGATTGGTTGAATAGCTGATTGGACAACCATATACTTAGCATATTAGGTTTTTATTATTTAGTATAATATATATTATTAGGCTTTTATTTGTAATATAATAAAAGCCTAATATGCTAATTAGACCAGACAGCCAAAAGACCTTCTGGACATCCTTCCAGACAAAGCTGGGGCTGAGAGGGCCAAGGCAAACTGCCACGGCAGCAAGAACCAAGCCCCTTACATGAATTTCGTGCATCGGGCCTCTAGTATACATATAAATAAAAAAGAAAATAAAAGGTTGAGGGATCCAGGCTGTGGGAAGCCCTGGCTGGCGGCTGTCAGGAGCCCTTGAGTGCTAGCCACTCAACAGTGGCTTCTTCTGGTAAAAACAAATAAATAAATAAAACACAAAAAACAAAACAGCGGGAAACAGCAACAGAAGTCTCAAATCCTGCTCCCTGCACCTGTCATACCAACCAAACTTAGATGGAGAAAGCTGTACACAACACAGGATCCAAGAACATACAGGAACACACAGTAGGGAAAGGACTCTCTTCATAAAAATGTCTGTAGAATAATGGTAGTACAAAGTAGGTCTCTATGATTGTAAAGAAAGAGATTCTTTTATATCAATGAAAGAACTGGATTTTTTCTATCTACTGAGCCAAAACGGCCAGGGCTATTTAAAAATATATTTTTTAAGTCTGTACTTGGTTCAATAGTCACAATTATGCCGTTGTATCAGACCTATTATCAATGCAACAGCATTCTTAATCAACGGTAATAAAGGTTTTGCTTTCATACCTCCAGAAGGAGATGTACTGCATGCCTAAAACAGGTCTGATGGTGATTATGAATAAAACACCCTATTGAGACACTGCCTCTTCCTGCAGTGACAGCGTGGAAGGTTTCTGTCCCCTCTCATATATGCACCATGGAATGAGGATTGTTTCCTTGTGCCCACGTGGTCATTTGGGTGCTCCTGGGATATGAGGCTGTGTACCACCAGGATGAAACATTCTCACTGCAGGTGAATAACTGCAAAATGGTTCTTGCAAATGCTCTGGAGCCTGAAATTCCATCATGCTCCCCACATCCACACATTTAACTTTAGAGCACTTTTCTCATCTGTCACCTTTGTGTTTCCCAAAGGACAAAGTGGCCTAAGGACACTGGTTTCACGCCTCCTTGAGCCCCTCATGCGTCCATGCCCACAATACACTAATATAACCCTGCCCTCACTTGACCAGACATACTCTTTCTCTAACTCACCACAATGCCGGCGCCATTAGAGACCCCTCCAAAGGCTGGGCATGAGCACGCCTGACCCACCCAGGGGCCAATCCAAATCCTGCCGTCACATGCTCTCTCTTCACCAGCACTGACTCCCATCTCACCTAAGCCCACGTCCCGAAGTTCAGAGTTCAGCCGAGCTGGGAGCAGGTAGCATGGATAAGTCCTCCCTCATACTGGCATTGTTACTTCCAGGCTGTAAATCCTCAACCGTTTATCTCTTTTCCTTTTGCAAAAACCTTCACACATGCACATCCGGGGAACTTCTCAAACTTGAGTCTGGCACTTCCAACAATACAGATGACCTAACAACAGATTGGGGATCAGGGACTCCCCCCCCGCCCACGAATCACCATCTAATCTAATAAAAGAGTAATATGCAAATTAACCATCACTTTGATACACCTAGGCCACACCCACCAGCCAAAGCCACGCCCACGCTCACCCAGGCTGGCCAGGCACTCCAGCAGGTGGATATCCCCCGAGGAGTCCCAGACTGTCAGAGGGCACAGGCCGGGCTGAGGGACCCCCCCCCCAAGTGAACAAATTTTTGTGCACAGGGGCCCCTAGTGTGTAATATAAACACATAAGGCACCCATCAGCTCCTTTCCTGGAATGGCCCTGTGATGTCCCCAGAATCTGATTTTATACTTCATTCTAACATGGCGGTTTCAGCACTCATTAGTCCCTCTGCCTAATGAAGCTTGGAAAGCTTAATAGAATAACTTTTAGTTCAGCTGCCTTCAAAAATGGCTCTCAGATCAAGAATTTGCTTTGCCATGGCTATTTTCAGATTACTGTCCTCAACAAAGCGGCCTCACAAGCCTATGAGCACATAGAAGTTCAATTCTGTTCTTCATATATTCATTTTTTAAACTTATCTTTATTTTTGAAAGTATTATAGATTTCCCCCTTTTTTCCTCACCCTTTGCCACCCTCAATTCATCTCCTGCCCAACTCCAGGCCTTTAATACATTATTTTCTGTGTCTATGGATTATTCATATATGCTCATTGATTAATCTCTTCCCTCCTAACACCCTCCCATCTGCCATCCATCAGTCTGTTTCATGTAGCCATGCCTCCAGACTTATTTTGTTCATCAGTTTATTTTGTTCAGTAGATTGCACATGAGTGAGATCGTATTATATTTGTCATTCTCTGCCTAACTTCGCTTAGCACAATAATCTCCAGGTCCCTCCATGCTGTCCCAAAGGGTAAGAAGGCCTTATTTTTTACTGCTGCCTAGTATTACATGGTATAAATGTACCGCAGGGTTTTTTATCCACTCATCTAATGATGGTCACTGGGCTGTTTCCAGATCTTAGCTATTGGAAATGATGCTGCTATGAACAAGAGGTGCAAATATTCTTTCTGATGGTGTTTTAAGGTTCTAAGGGTATATTCCCATAAGTGGGATGGCTGGGTGAAAAGGCAGTTCCATTTTTAATTATTTAAAATAATGCCATACTGTTTTCCAGTGACTGCACCAGTCTGCATTCCCACCAGCAGTGCACTAGGGTTCCTTTTCCTCCACATCCTCATCAGCACTTGTTGATTTATTAATGTGAAGCAATTCTAGCAGGCGAGAGGTGATACCTCATTGTTGTTTTAATTTGCATTTCTCTGAAGATTACTGACATTAATCATTTCTTCCTATGTCCACTGGTCATTTGTATGTCCTCTTTGAAGAAGTGTCTATCCAGGACCTTTGCTCAAATTTTTATTTGGGTTGTCTTTCTGGTGTTGAGTTGTGTAAGTTCTTTATATGTTTTGGAAATTAACACCTTTTCAGATGTATCATTGAAGAATATGCTCTCCCATACAGTGGGTTCCCTTTTCACTTCAATGGTTTATTTTGCTGTGCACAGGTTTTTAGTTTGATATAGTCCCATTCACATATTTTTCCTTTGTTTCCCTCACCTAGAAGATGTATCAGCAAATATACTGCCATGTGAGAGGTCTGAGGTATTAGGGCCTCTGTTCTCTTTTAGGATTTTTCTGGTTGTGTGGCTTACATTTAACTATTTTATTCATTTTCAGTTTATTCTTGTGTATGATATAATTTGATGGTCTAGTTTCATTTTTTGCATGTACCATCCAATTTCCCCAATCATTTATTGAAGAGACTGCCTCTATTCTCTGTGTGCTCTCACCTCGTTGATCAAATTAACTATATGATGTGGTTACTTCCTGGGTGTCTGTTCTTTTCCATTGCTGTATATGCCTGCCCTTGTGCCTGTACCAGGCTTCTTTTTATGACAATGGCTTTGTAGTATAGTTTGATATCCCACGTGTGATCCCTCTAACTGTGTTCTATTTTCTCAAGATAACTAAGGCTATATGGAGTCTTTTTTGGTTCCATATGAATTTTTGGAATTTGTTCCAGATCTGTGAACTATGCCGTTTGTATTTTAATACGTGTTGTGTTGAATCTAGAGATTACTTTTGGGTCATATGAACACTTTAATGATGTTAACTCTTAAAATCCATGAAATGGTATATGCTTCCACTTGTTTCTATCTCCCTCTATTTCTTTTTTCAATGTTCTATAGTTTTCCAAGTAGAAGCTTTTTAACTCCTTGATTAAGATTATTCCTAGCCCTAACCGGTTTGGCTCAGTGGATAAGAGTGTCGGCCTGAGGACTCAAGGGTCCCAGGTTCGATTCTGGTCAAGGGTATGTACCTTGGTTGCGGGCACACTCCCAGTGGGGGGGGGGGGGGTGCAGGAGGCAGCTGATCGATGTTTCTCTCTCATTGATGTTTCTAACTCTCTATCCCTCTCCCTTTCTGTAAAAAATCAATAAAAAATATATTTTAAAAAAAGATTATTCCTAGGTACTTTATTATTACTATTTTTTTTACAATGGTAAATGGGATTATTTTAGTTTCTCTTTCTGAGAGTTCTTTATCCTATATAATAGAGAATATGCAAACTGACCATCACTCTGCCACAAGGATGGCAGCACCCACAGAGGAGGCAGGGTTTCCACAACACAAGATGGCTGCACCCACAGTGGAGGCTGAGTTTCCATAATGAGCCTTAAGGAGCAATCAGCAGGAACCTGAGGCTGTGCTGCCCCCATGGGGTTTGACAGGGGATCTCAGGCCGCAACCCCCACCCTGGCATCAGGCCGGGGGACCTCAGGCCATGCCCCCCCCCCAACAGGGCTTAACAGAGGATATCAGGCTGCGTCCTCCACTCAGCAGGGCTTTAGGGGGACCTCAAGGTGTGGCCCCCACCCCGGCCCAGGGGACCTCAGGCCGCGACCCCTGCCCCAGCGCCAGGCCAGGGGACCTGAGGCTGTGCCCCCTGCCTGGTGGGGCTTGGAAAGGGTGGGACCTGCCAGGTCTAGATCTTGCCCAGTGGAAGGGGGGTCAGCTGGGTCTGTGTCTCGCGTAATTTTGAGGCACATGTGGGTAGGCAGAGACTTGACTCTGATCCCATGGTGTGCCCCCAACTCTGACAGGAGGAAGATTTTCATATATATTTTACTAATTTTCTTTCACATCTGACACTTCTATTATATAGAAAAGGCAAATAGCAATACTAAAATATTTCCTCTAATTAATCTCCTTTTAATGTGCATGAATTTCATGCACTGGGCCACTAGTTGTTGTATAAAATGCCACATGCATGTGGACCTGGACAAAACCCAGAAGGGATGGATATGGGCACCTGTGAGGCAGACAGTGAGTCCCCTGCTTCCCTTCTTGCTCCTTAGTTTCAGCTTTGGCTTTCCTAGACCTACACAAAACATTTAACTTTTATGGTTTGTATTATTTTATTCTGTTCAAGCTAATAGTTATTAAAAATGTTTTAATTTTTTTTATTGATTTCAGAGAGAAAGGAAAAGGGAGAGAGAGAGATAGAAACATCAGTGATGAGAGAGAATCATTGATTGGCTGCCTTCTGCACACACCACACTGGGGATCAAACCTGGGCATATGCCCAGACCAGGAATTGAACCATGAACTTTGGGTTCATAGGTTGACACTCAACCACTGAGCCATGCCAGTGTGGCACTAGTAGTATATTTTAAAGCGTAACATACAATTTCATGTATGCACATAGAGGGTTTTTTGAGATTATTACATTGGAAAGTATTTTGTATTTAAACTACATAAAAGAAATAGAAATACGAATACTACTACTAAAAATACTACTACTAAAAAACACCTCTTCTGCCTGTTGATAGCCTTTCAAAAAGTGCCATCAGATCTCCCATAACAGACAAAGGAAATTGACCACAAATAAGCCAGACTCCAGTGGACCACCTCTTCCTGGCACTGACCCCACAATCATGAATTCAACCATTTAGTCATTTCTCTAGATTGTAAGTTCCTGAACGGTAAGCACCATGAATGCTTCGCTGTTTTTGCAATGACTAGCCAAATAGAAAAAATTGATTTATCTGTCATTTGTATTGCTAGACTTCCTCAGAATTCCTCTCCTTTATACCATAAAATGGAGCAACACCCATATAGCTAAGATACTATTCCTGTGAATGTGTTCAGCCCTGTGCTTTGGGCTGTACAGAATAAAAACAGTGGAACAACTCCCCAGATAGTAAATTCTCAACACAAAACTTCAGTAGTAGAAATGAATGCTGCATACAGTAAGTATATAGCTATGTCAGGAAGTTCAGGACAGTATCCAGTATCTATACTTAATGTGATATTTGTGTTGTTCTTTTGAGCCAACATATCCACATAAACTCTCATATTAACCAGCACGTGCAAGATACAGTACAGGACACTGGGTTTTTACGATAAGCTCTGTCCAGCTAGAAATCCTGGGCCGATGGCGATGGACTGGAAGATACTCAATGGGCATATGGTACAAGAGACACAAGTATGGCCAGGCTGTGAACATACATAATAAGTTTGCACCCAAACTCATGAAGAAACTATTTCAAATCAAAAGCTACCATGGTTTCTGGAATGCCTAGAAAGAATGAGCAACAGCCCAGCTAGTATGGCTCAGTTGGTTGAGCATCATCCCATGCACCAAGAGGGCACAGATTCAATACCTGGTCAGGGAGCGTGCCTGGGCTGTGGGCTCAATCCCCGGTGTAGGGTGTGCAGGAGGCAGCTGATCAATGTTCCCTTTCATTTCTGTTTCTATCTCTCTATCCCTCTCCCTCTCTAAAAATCAATAAAACCATATTTTTTTTTTAAAGAATCATCAATGGCCCTAACCAGTTTGGCTCAGTGGATAGAGTGTTGGCCTGTGGACTGAAGGGTTCCAGGTTTGATTCCAGTCAAGGGCATGTGCCTTGGTTGCAGGCACATCCCCAGTAGGGGGTGTGCAGGAGGCAGCTGATCGATGTTCCTCTCTCATCGATGTTTCTAACTCTCTATGCCTCCTTCCGCTCTGTAAAAAATCAATAAAATATATATTTTTTTTTAAAAAAAGAATGATCAATGGTTGGCTATATTCAGATGAATTTATCTAGGTTCCACTGCAGTAAAGGAGATAATAATGATGTTACAGTAAATAAAAATTCTCCAGGATTCTAGCAAATGTTGAAACCAGGAAGATCATTCCCATTTTCAAATAACACATGCCACTCTGATGTTTTCCAGTATTCAGTATTCACCTTCAGAAAGAAAGGCTTCACCATGAAATTATGAGTTGTGAGCTCTCTTTTTCATAAAATATATAATCCGAAATTTTCACCACATTCTGATGCTTCTCACACCATTATATAAATTCTAAACTACTGATCAGTACCTATGATGATCAGCAAGGATGATGTGGGATGGGGACAATAGTGAGATGGTATAGCCATAGCACTTCAAAGGACAATGGCTCTGATGTCCATGTAGCTGAGAATAAAAAGAAATAAGAGAACTGGAAATAATTAAGAAATGAAAGAAATACCATTTGTCTTAATAATTTTAGAGTCAGTTTTGCAGCCTGGAAACAGGTATCCCCTCCAAATGTTTAATTCATATCAATTTTTTCATCCTGAATATTTTCCATCTACTTAAAACTACATCACTCCTATTGGAATATTTTCCTCCTAATTACGGAGTATCTATTACACACCAAGTAGTATCCTAAGTGCTTACTCCCTTCTTATAACTATCAAAACAATACCATAATTTGAGACATTATTAAGTTTTCAACTAAACAAACTGGCAGAAAAGAGTGAATAACTTTGGTAACATCAATAAGTAAAAACAATAACTAAAGAAATGTTCACTTACATAGTTTCTCTTTAATAGAAAGAATGAAATAAAGTGTATTAAACAAACTACAACTTCATTTGCTAATTATCCAATTATTATCATTTTCAGGATATTTCTATACACCATTGAAGTCAATGAAAGCCATTCTTAAAATCTCCAAGCACGACATATAAGCAACATTCCATCCACTATAGAACAAGAAAAACATATGTTAGAACTTACATGACACAGAAATGTAAACAGAACTGCAGTGGAAGATTCTCAGACCAAGAATCATCAGATTTGGGAGGAAGAAATTCACTGTAATGTATAAAAGATGATTCACATTATAAACCTGTAAGATTTCTAGCTTGCTAGAAAATCAACAAATATTTTTAAATTACTAATTTTCATCCTTTTTTCTAAAGATATGTGTACACACATACACACCAACTTCTTCCTCATTAATCCTCTACTCCTAAATTACATCTTTGTTACTATCCTTACATATTACATGCAGTGCATACCAAAACCATGCAAATCTGTTATACAGGCTCAAAAAAAGGAAGTGTGAAAATATATATAGGCTAAAATGTAATCATGATGCAGAATTCCAAAAATAGGGCTTCTAATCATACTTTTTTCGATATGTTAAATTAGCATTTGTTAAGCAAAGCTCACTGGTACTGAATGGTAACCAGCAGTAACTCAGAAGACCACAAGGTAAACTGGCAAAAACCAGTTTATAACTCATAGGCCTGGAGGAAATTCACAACATGCCTGCAGGGGTTATACAGGAAGGCCAAGACAGGGTGCAGGCAGAGGGTGGCAGGACCCAGAGTGCATGCCTTTGTTAGGAACACCATGTGGCGTGCCCTGGGGTTCTCAACGGAGGTCCAGATTGTTCTATTCAAAGGAAAATCAGCAAGGTTTTGGTAAACTCTTCAGCAATCTTATATATGCGGCATACAAAATAAAGGCCCTGAGGTACACGACACTCTATAGCGCTCAAGGGCATTTGAGAAGTCCTATCAAAAACTTACACATTTACTTGTGACACTGTAAGTTGGTGTCTAAGTGTGTGCACTAGAGGGAGAAGGGAGTTCAAGTCAAGGCTCCTTAGCTACACAAGACAAATGCCAATGCAGAAACATCATAAAGTATTTTAGCTAAACTCTTACAAATACTCCCACTAGATCTTTACTGCAGCCATCATAATGTCCCTGTAGGTACAACAGAAAGAAGAAAATATAAATTCATGGGAAACTCTACACATTATGTAAGGTTAAAGGTCCCTGGATAAAGGACTTCTAGTAATATCATTCCAGTGCATTACAAATTGTTACCCATAATGGTGAATGAGGTGGGAAACATTAACATTCAAGGTATGTTAACACCTCATTCATTACACATCACTATTAATACACTTATGTTCATTCATTTTATCAATGAGAATATATTAAGTCCACACATAGTCTAAACATAGCATTACAAACCCACTATATTACCACTCATCAAAATACACATTACAATCATTCATAAAATCATGAAATGAATTAAGATTTTAAGCCAATAATACTTTTGTTTTTTAAAAAAATCACAAATACTGTCATAATAATAAAAAAAGGATACAGTGTAAGCAATTTCATCTATTCAAACATCCATACCCTTGGTATTTTGATTCCTACTAAAAAGCCACATAACTTTATTTACTAGGTTCTCTAAAATAAGTATTTGGATTTACTCATATTTGAAAAGTGTTGACTTATTAATTTCTACTGTAAATTTTCTGATATTTTAGATTTAATTTTGATTAGCTGCTTTCCTAGATTTTCGAGATCCTTAAAGTCACTTTAAAGGGTAAATTCTGTGGGGTTTTCTGAAGTGTGTATTTTGGACAAAAATCTTTCTTCATTTATAACAAATATAGACTTTATCTCCAGTATGCATTCTCTGATATTGAGAAAGGCTGTAGGTCCTGCAAAAGGGTTTGCCATACAAATTCTCATTTATCAATTAAGATATAAATGCTAAATACAGGCATTGCTGCATTTTTGACATTTGCATGATTTCTCTCCACTATGAACTCTCTGAAGTTCAGTGAGGTTTGTTTAATGGTTAAAGATTTTGCCACATTCTTTATATTTGTATTGCTTCAGTCTAGCATGAATTATGTGATATGGACTAAGGTTCCAACACTGGGGGAAAGGCTTTTCCACGTTCTCTACACTCCCCTCTGGTGTGAATTCTATATACTTAGTGAGATTTGGGCAACAGCTAAAGGTTTTTCCACATTATTTACATTTGCATTGCTTCTATCCAGTTTGGGTTCCCCAATACTGAGTAAAGCTATAGCAGAGGTTAAAGGCCTAGTCACACTGTTTACATTTGTAAAGCTTTTCTCAGGTATGCACTCTCATATGTTTGGTAAGGTTAAAGCAGAGGATAAAGGATCTGCCACATTCTCAACATCTATAAGGTTTCTCTCTAGTAAGAGCCCTCTGATATCCGGTAAGAGTTGAACAGTGCTTAAAGGGTCTGCTACATTCTCTACATTTATAAGACCTTCCTCCAGGGTGAATTCTCTGAAGTTAAGTAAGTTCTGAGCACTGGGTAAAGGCCTTGCCATATTCTCTACATTTATAAAACTTCTTTCCAGATGAATCCTCTGATGTTGAGTAAAGCTTGAATACCAGTTAAAGGCTTTGCCACATTCTCCACATTTATACGGCTTCTCTCCAGTATGAATTCTATGATGATTGGTTAGGTCTGAACACCGGTAAAAGGCTTTGTCACATTCTCTGCATTTATAGGGCTTCTCTCCGGTGTGAGTTCTCTGATGTCGAGTCAGGCTTGAATACCAGTTAAAGGATTTGCCACATTCTTCACATGTATAAGCCTTATCTCTAGTATGGTTTCTCTCATGTTTCATAAGGCTTGAACAATCATTAAAAGTTCTGCCACACTCTCTACACTTATAAGGCCTCCCTACAGAATGAATTCTCTGATGTTCAGTAAGTTTTGAGCACCGGGTAAACGCTTTACCACATTCTCTACATTTATAAGGCTTCTCTCCAGTATGAATTCTCTGATGAAGGGTAAGGCTTGAACTCCGGATAAAGGCTTTGTCACATTCTCCACATTTATAAGGCTTCTCTCCAGTATGAAGTCTCTGATGAGTAGTAAGGTCTGAACACCGGTTAAAGGCTTTGCCACATTCCCTACATTCATAAGGTTTCTCTCCAGTATGAATTTTCTGATGTCGAGTAAGGCTTGAATACCAGTTAAAGGCTTTGCCACATTCTCCACATTTATAAGGCTTATCTCCAGTATGAATACTCTGATGTCGAATCAGGCTTGAAAACACGTTAAAGGTTTTGCCACATACTCTACATTTGTAAGGCTTCTCTCCAGAATGAGTTCTCTGATGACTGGTAAGGCTCGAATACCACTTATAGGCTTTGCCACATTCTCTACATTTATAAGGCTTCTCCCCAGGATGAAGCCTCTGATATTCATTAAGCTTTAAGCACTTGTTAAAGGTTTTGCCACAATCTCTGCATTTATAAAGCTTCTCTCCAGTATGAAGTGTCTGCTGTTCAATAACATGGGAATGCAACTTGAAAACTTTATCACATTCTTTACATTTGTAAGGCTTCTCTCTAGCACGGATTTTCTTGTGCATATATACATTGGATAATTGACTAAGGACTCTCACACACTGATTACACCTGAAAGGCGCCTCCCCAATATCAGTATTTTTAAGTTCAGTATGATTTAATGACTGCTCAAAAGAGATGGCATATTCGCTACATTTGTCTGTCATCTCTACACTATGAACATTTTGAGGTATGACAACATTTGAGGTCTTATCAAAGACATTCGGACACTTATCGTTTCCCTGTGGAAGCTGAGTTGTCTGATGGTTATCAGTATTTGACTCTTGTTTAACGTTTTCCCAAGATTCATTGCACTGAAGACTTCTCTCTTCATTATGTGTACTCTGGTAATCATTGAAGACAGAAAGGCCTTTAGTAATGGCATTTAACATTACACATGCAAAGCTGTTTTCAGTTACCTGTTCTGCTATCTACTGAACCATGATGGTTGAATATAACCCTAACACACTTATAAAAATTAAAGACTCTGGAATAAAAAAGAATATGTATCTGTGAAAGAATAATATAAACTTAGTTAAGGGATTTACAAATTCATAGTTATAATTTCTATCTTCATTTTTTCAGTATCTGACTTTTTAGAAATATTTTACTTAACCAAATCCTATAATAAACTATCCAATGAATTATCAGCACAATGGACTAGCTTACTTCTCTGATATTACAAATTTAATTTCAGAGAATGTGTATGACTATGGACTTTTTAAAAAATATCTTTTGACTTTACGTTCAGAAACACATTGTTGTGCCAATATAAGTGACTTAGAGTAGAAAACTTCAACATGTTTTATATCTAAAAGGTTTTTTGCCAATAATATTTTTATATGGGTAATTGCTCCATTTGCTTTTAGCCCTCATAACATCATTTTTTCTCTTCATATTCCCCTGCCCATTACAAAACTTTCATTAAGTGTAAATTCTCAATGCCACACCTTCAGTATCTTACCTGGAACAGTGTGTGGGATGAATCCTCTGTGTCTAACTTTGGCAACAAGTCCTGGGTGGCTTGAGAAGATATAGCTGAAATATACCAAATTAATTATCAGACACTACACTCAAGTAAATATTCTTTAAATTCTAATGTACAGAAAAGATTTCAGATGGCAGAACAGGAAGCACCAAAACATTCTTCCTCTATGGAGATGTTAAGATACCAATAATTACTGACCCAGTTACCTTGTAGAGTACTTCAGAAGCCAGCTCAAGACCACTACAGCCCCCAGAAAGAACAAAACAAAAATATAATATCAAAGAGAGAAGAAAAGTTGCTTACATTTGCTCACCCTCCCTGGCACACTATAAAATGACTATGGGATAACTCCCAATTCTCAATTTCTTCTCAGAAGAGAAAAGAGTGTACTGTGAGTCTCATGGTCTTTTTTTTTTGAAAGGACTAGTTTCTATTTTGAATGGTACAAAATGATACAAAATGTATTGCTAAGGAAATGGCAATACACTGTGAATGCATTGTGGCAGCTGTGAAGAAAAAAAAAATCAAGTGTTCAGGCACCAGAGGGACGACAGTGCTGAAGACATACATCAGGGATGGGAAGACATCATTAGCTCTCTATATATAATAGGGAAATTACGCAAAACACACATACAACCTTCAGGTCAAGATGGTGGTAAAAATAAATGTGGTACCGGCATTCTCCCACAACAATATCAAAAATACAACTAAGGCTTCTCTCCAGTATGGAACTACAGAAAAACCATCATTCAGAACCACCTGACACCTAGTTGAACAGAAATCCTACAATTAAGGTTATAAAGAAGAAGCCTCATTGAGACAGAGAGAAGGTGAAAAGATGTTGAATGGACTGGTCCCACAGAGCAGAGAAAAATCGGGAAGGGAGAGAGGAAACCAAGATGACAGCATAGGTGAACACCGGGAATTGCCGCTGGGCACAACTATTTCAAAACCAAAACAAAAAGAAAAAAAGGACACCACCCAGACCCACAGGACAGCTGGCTGAGTGGAAATTCTACAACTAGAAAGAGACTGAGACGCAGAGGAGGTGCGGAAATAGAGTGCAGAGGTACGGAGGTGCGCGCAAAGGGCTGGCAGCATTTCATACCAGAGGGAGGCACAGGCTCCTGACGGCTCTGAATTCCAGTTCCAGGCGAGTTTCTGGGGACTCAGAATCATACGGGGAGGAGCTGGACTGTCTGGCACCGTCTGGCACCGGGAGGATCTTCAGAGCGGCTTTCTCTCAGTAGTGCCGGGGGTCACTGCGACCCGGTGCCTCTTAGGGCAGGGCTGAGAATTGGCCATAGCTGGTTGCTCCGCCCTGTAGACTACCCGAGACCCCGCCCCTCCCAAGCTGAGTGCAGAGGCTTTCGCATATAAAAGGCTGGGAAGCCCCAGGCAGAAGTTAAAATAGCACCTCCTTGGAGTTCCAAGGGACTGTGTACCCAGTGGTCAGAGTAGGACCACCCAGTCTACAACTCCTCAGACTCATAAGGGACGCACTCAGGAGGCAGACCTAGTGGGCACCAAAGCCCCACTGAAGCAAGTCTTGCCCCATAAGGGTGTCTCCAGCACAGAAGTTCTCCCACCATAGACACAGCTGATTAAAGCCACTCTGTCAACGCAGGCAAGCAGCCAAAATGCGGAGACAAAGAAACAGGTCACAAATGACAGAAATGGAGGAAAGCAAACGACTGGATACGGAGTTCAAAACCATGGTTATAAGGCTTTTCAATAATATTCTAGAGGCTGCTGATAAATTTAGTGAGATCCTCGAGGATATGAAAAAGGACCAGCTAGAAATTAAGTATACACTGATTGAAATAAAGAATAATATACGGAAATCCAACAGCAGACAAGAGGATTGCAAGAATCAAGCCAAAGATATGAAATATGAAGAAGCAAAACCCACCCAGCCAGAAAAGCCAAAAGAAAAAAGAATCCAAAAATATGAAGATAGTGTAAGGAGTCTCTGGGACAACTTCAAGCGCACCAACATCAGAATTATAGGGGTGCCAGAAGAAGAGAAAGAGCAAGATATTGAAAACCTATTTGAAGAAATAATGACAGAAAACTTCCCCAACCTGGTGAAAGAAATGGACTTGCAAGTCCAGGAAGAGCAGAGGACCCCAAACAAAAGGAATCCAAGGAGGACCATACCAAGACACATCATAATTAAAATGCCAAGGGCAAAAGATAAGGAGAGAATCTTAAAAGCAGCAAGAGAAAAGCAGTCAGTTACCCACAAGGGGGCACCCGTACGACTGTCTGCTGATTTCTCAACAGAAACTTTGCAGGCCAGAAGGGAGTGGCAAGAAATATTCAAAGTGATGAACAGCAAGAACCTACAACCAAGATTACTTTACCCAGCAAAGCTATCATTCAGAATTGAAGGTCAGATAAAGTGCTTCACAGACAAGAAAAAGTTAAAAGAGTTCATCACCACCCAACCAGTATTATATGAAATGCTGCAAGGTATCCTTTGAGAAGAGGAAGAAGAAGAAAAAATAAAGATAAAAATTATGAACAACAAATACGTATCTATCAA
>PVJC01013725.1:5364-37641 GCA_004026665.1 Murina feae
GGAAATAATCCAACAAGAAACGTCCCCGTGAAGGCGTTCACGGAGGGACAGCGTCACGCAGTCCCAAAGGGTTTTGTGAAACAGGTCTTCGCTGTGGAACATTTCAGACGTAAGAAAGCGCAGAGACGCAGCCGCCCAGCGTCACACTCAGCACCTGGCGGCTCCCCTCCCGAGCCCGCCCCTCCCTCCACGCGCTCCGGACACCACAGCGCTGTCGTCAGCATTTCGGAGAGAAAGAACTAAAAGCCAATGCTACGACCATGTTAAAAATAACAAAAACCCCTTCTCATTATGAAACATCAGTTCAAAGCCCCAGTTGTCTCATACATTTTGTTTTTCCGTTTATTTAAATTGGGATCCACACGATGTTAATGTATGATTGGCTGATACCACTTTTAAGTCTCTCTTGGGAAACACATACACACACACACACGCACACATGCACACATATGTTAATTGACCTTAGAGAGAGCGGGAGGGAGAGGGAGAAAGAAAAACATGGATGGGCAGCTCCTGCACCCCAACTGGGGATCAAACCCCTTCGGGCACATGCCCTGCCCGGAACCAAACTGCTGATCCTCCGCTGCAGCCATGGCGCCCCGTCACTGAGCCGCCACCACAGCTTTTCCGTGTCCCTTAGCCTTGCCTTGCAATGCAGCTGTGCCAGGGCCTGGTGGGACCCGGTTCCAGCGGAGGGCGTGGCCCGGCCCGGTGGCCTCGCACCCGAGCCAGGCGCTGGGCAGCCCCACTGAGCAGGACTGAGCGTCGGTACCACTGGCCAGACAGGCCGTCAACCTACAAAACCCAGGCTGTGGGGACTGAGCAAGAAATAACCCAGTTTCGCCATCAAATCAGGTGTGAGAGGAGTGAGACCGGGAAGAGCATTCGCGCATTGCGACGCGTGGCTTCTTTAGGAAGGGTTTGCTTTGCCTGAGGCCCTGCCCACGGCTCCTGTGCAGCCAGGCGAGCACACCTGTGACAGACCCTCGGAGGAGCCTCAGCCTCTTTCACCATCCTGCCTTCCTCCCGCCCCTCCATGCCATCGTCCACACGTTCCCGCCTTCATTCCAAATGCACCAGAGAAGCTGCTAGCTGCCCCTGTGCAGAGCACTGAGCATCGCGGGCAGTTCGGCTCAAACAAACATAAACATTCTCTTCAGGTCGGACGTTCTTACACGGACACGCCCAGGGACCAAAGCTGGACAGATCTGAGCGCAGGTCCGTACTCCAGGGACCAGGTGGGGCTGCAGCTGGAGCCTGACTCACAGCAGCAAAGAAAGAAAGAGGCAGGGCATTCACGAGGGGAGCACCACTGACCATCGATGGTATTAAGGAATTATTGATGATTTGCTTCCGGGTGGGGCAATGGCGCTGTGGTTCTGTTGGAGCCACCCTGAAGGCTGGACGCAGGCTGCGGCGCGCAGGGGGTGGGCGGGCCAGGCTCAGGGGGTCTGGGGGGTGGCCATGTGCGCTCCCACACTCCCCGGGTCCTCCTGCACCTCCTCCGTCTCCAGAGAGGGCAGACATAGCTTTACAGATGTCTTAGAATGCTCTCCGATGCCCAGAGCATCACCTGAAGCATGTGGTCCCAGCTTCTGTCCCACACAGACACCCCCACCGCCCGCCTCCTCACAGCAGGCACCCAGGTCCGAAACCACCGTCCACCGCTGGCCTGCTTGCCTGCACCGCCTCCCGCTGCACACTGTGCCGCGAGGACAGTGTCGTGTCTGTCTTGGCAAAGAAAGAACCTGGGGTCTGAGAGCCCGAGGGAGCCAGCCTGCCTGGATTCATGCCCGCGCTGGCCCTGCCTGGCTGGGAGCGTGGGGAAGGCGCCTCGCCTCTGTGCCCGCGCTCACCGCCGTGGGGGGAACGCAGCACCCATCCAGGACCGAGGCGAGGCTGGATGCCGAGCATACTGCCGACAACAGGGACAGACACTCGGTAAATATTTGTTAGCATTAGAAACCATCACCCGTGATAAGGCATCCACGGAGGTAACGGGAAGGGTCACCACCTGACGGCCTGGGAGGGAGGTGGGGGGAGTGGGTCAGGGAAGGTGAGGCCCGAGGCGGGACCCCAGCATGGCCAAGGCCTGGAGGGCACACACAGCTTTGGGCGGGCACCGTGGAGTCTGCATCCTGAGTGGGCTCAGGGCTGAGGCCACTGGAGAGGAATTGCGGTGCAAACCAGCTACAGTGGGCACTGCTCCGCCCAGGGGCGCGGGACACACTGTTCCCAGCACAGCGTCTCGGACACCCACAGCCAGAGCCGCATCGGGGACACACTGTTCCCAGCACAGGGTCTCGGACACCCACAGCCAGAGCCGCGGGCTGGTCAGGGCGTGGCCAGTCCTCTCGGCCCCGGGCTTTGTCCTGGTCTCCCCGCACCTGCTTGCTGACCACTTGCTTGTTGATACGCTCCCCACCCAGAGAGGTGGCTCCTGGTGCTGGTCACCTCCAGCTGTAGACACAGGCGGCTCCTTCGGAGCCTTTCCTGGGACAGGCTAGGCGTGCAGACAGAGACCCGCAGGCCTCCAGGGACCAGGAGAGAGAATCCTGGCAGGAAGCAGTAAAACCACGCCGAGCCGGGTGGCGGGGGTCAGGGCAGGCTCCCAGGGCGGAAGCCAGCTGGCCAATCCCTGGTGTCACAGCGGCGGTAAGATAACAGGCTGATGACGGTGACGTATGTGACCATCTACGCCAGCTCCCTCTCCAGTGAAAGGAACGGGTCCTGAGAGCAGTGCTGGCAGCCTGGGCACCTCGTCGGGCAGAAAGTAAGGAGCGTAAACAGTGAATAAATACACAAACGCTGGACGGGGGCAGCCAAAGGGCTGGGAGAGTTTCCGTGGGCAAAAAGGGGGCAGCCACCTCACAGGCGGTCTCACCATAGGTGCCTACCCAGGCGGGTCATGGCGGTGGTTGCACCCCGACACGTGGCTTCTTTAGGAAGGGTTTGCTTTGCCTGAGGCCCTGCCCACGGCCCTGTGCAGCCAGGCGAGCACACCTGTGACAGACCCTCGGACGAGCCGCAGCGTCTTTCACCATCCTGCCTTCCTCCCGCCCCTCCATGCCATCGTCCACACGTTCCCGCCTTCATTCCAAATGCACCAGAGAAGCTGCTAGCTGCCCCTGTGCAGAGCACTGAGCATTGCGGGCAGTTCGGCTCAAACAAACATAAACATTCTCTTCAGGTCGGACGTTCTTACATGGACACGCCCAGGGACCAAAGCTGGACGGATCTGAGGGCACGATGAGTAGCTTGGCCCCAATGCACAGGAGCCCACTGGGGGGATAAGCGACCCGCAGGTGCACACGGAGGACAGGCCAACCTGCCTGCAGGAGGGCTCAGGGAGCACAGGTCCCGCCCCACCGTGGGGCAGCCTGGCACTCACTACGGACCTTAACATGTGAGGTCCCCTGGTGTGATGTGCTGAGGGGCGTCTTCCTCCCCAAACACCGCACCTGCACAGACACAGGGGAGCGCTGTGCCCGCCTGGCGCTCACAGCCACATCCTCCACCAGGACATCCGCGAAGCCGTCGCAGCCCCAAGAGCGCGGACGGAGTGGAAATCGGGAACAGAAAAAGGGCACCAGGCAAACCCAGCGGACTTGGAACCAAGCGTTGTGTTTAGGTAGAGGCGCCGCGCCAATGCTGGTTTCCTCGTTGTGACAAGTGACCATGCTGGGTAAGGCGGCAGCGGTGGAGGAAGCGGGTGACGAGGGGGAACTGGCTCTGTCTACAACCCTGGCAACTCTTCTACGAATCTAAAACGATTCCGCAATGAACAGGTGCCTTACGATGCTTGGATGATTCTTCCCAGGCGCCTCCAGGACGCGTGGCCGAGACGCCGAGCGCAGACCCTGGGTGCGGGCAGCTGGGAGCTGCGGGGGGCTGGCGGCCTCACTCACCTGTAGCTGCAGGGCTCGGCCCCGAACAGGCAGGCCAGGATCAGCTGCTCGCCCGAGTAGCCCATCTTCACCAGCTCCTGGGTTGGCACCTGGGAGAAGATGTTGGTGGCCTGCAGGGTGTACCACTCTGTCACGGCCTGGGTGGCGCTGGTGAAGTTTCGGAAAGTGCACACGGTCCCGTTGAGGCAGCACTGCGGAGACCGAGGGTTCCTGTGGGTGCAGGGCTGCTGGCCCGCCCATCACTGCCCCAAGGGCACGGGCGAGAGTGCCCCGCCAGCTGTCCCTGCCTGGGCTGGCCCCTGCGCCCCTGGGCTGGCCCTCATCCACAGCTGCCCGGCCACGAGGACTTACACAGCCTCCGCCCGCATGGCGCCTTCAGCTCAAGGGAACACACACACACATACACACACACACACACCTTACATACACACACATGCACACACACATACTGAGACAGGCGCCACTTTCTGACATTCCAGCCGCATGAAGCGATGGTCACAACTATGCACGCACATATCCCTGCTATCCTCCTCACATACGTGAGTCCCTGTGCAGACAGATACTCGCGGCCTCTGACCCCCTGGCTCCTTTCCCAGCCCGGCTCGGGCTCCCAGAGACGGCTGCAGAGCAGGGCCTGCGAAGACCCTGGGCTGCCCCTGGGCTGAGCCCAGTGCGGCCCTCTGCTCGCTGCAGCTGCCCCTCCCCCAGGCCCAGCTCAGCACACAGACACAGAAGCCCTGGCCCTGGTTCACCCTCTGCCTCTACTCGCCTCATCCCATAGCAGCCTCCTCCTGACCCCGGCACTGGAGGGCCTTCCTTCCTGGGCCAGCCCATCCCAGGCCGGCTGGAGGCCTCCGTGCCCCTGTGGGGAGTGGTCCCCCACTCACTCAGGCCTGGTATGGTCTCAAGGCTTTAATTTATGATCCCGTCCATTTTCCCCAGCAACCCCGCCACCAGGAAGAATCCGAGGCCCAGAGAGCTTAATAAGGTGACAGCAGCAGACCTGGCCTGCACTATATGTGCACATACATGCAACACACACAAATACACACATGCACACACACTAACAACACACACAAACACATACATATGCATGAATGCACACACATGCACACATGCACAAACACATGCTTACAGCACATGCATGCACACACATACACACGTGCACAAACACATATTCGCAACACACATGCACAAGCACATATTCGCAACACACAAGCACACACACGCACATGCACAAGCACACACATACACAGGCACACACACAAACACACATACACACACGCACACACAAACACACACATGCACAAACACACACTCACAACACACAAACACACACATACACACACATATACACACATGCACAAACACACAAACACACATGCACACACATATACACACATGCACAAACACACACTTGCAACAAACACACACATACACACACATATACACACATGCACAAACACACACTTGCAACACACACACACAGGGACACGCCTGTGTTGCTGATGAGGACATGGACATGGGCAGCCAGGCCACTGCACCAAAAACAGCTGGGCCCTGCCAGCCTCGTGTGAGGTGTGGTTTGTGTGGTGATGTGGGTGAGCCCTGCCATGTGGCAGCACAGGGGGCAACGGCCTCTCTCTGGGGAGAGCGTGCTCCAGCCTGGGTCCCCAATCAGGGGTGTTATCAGAACCACCAGGGAGCTTGTTCTGCAGAGTGGGGCCCGGGGTCACACGGCACAGGCCCCCGGGCAGCTGCAGGCAGCGCAGGCGCCTCCCACGTCCACGGTGTGCACGGCTGTGGTGTCACACCTGCCTGACGTGTGTGTCCCTGTCCCTTATTGCTGTTCATCCTCACCCGCAGATACTTCCCATTGACTTTTAGAGTGAATGGAAGGGACGGGGAGAGACACACAGAGAGAAACATCGATGTGAGAGAGGCACATTGATTGGCTGCCTCCCGCATGCGCTCTGCCCAGGGCTGGGAACTGAGCCTGCAACCGAGGTGTGTGCCCTTGACTAGAATCGAACCTGAGACCCTGCAGTCTGGGAGCCGATGCTCTATCGATGGAGCCAAACCAGCTAGGGCTGTACCCCTGTCTTCTGATAATAAGACTGAATTCAGGGAGCCACCCCTCTCCTCTTGCACCAGATGCATGTGGTCTGACCAGGAGGGCCCACCTCCGGCCCATGCGATCGGTTTGGGGCTGAGCATGTGACCTGATGATCAGGCCCAGGGCTTCTGCCGTGGTCACTGGGAAGGAGGGGCATTCTGGGGAGAGTGCTGAGCTGGGGAATGTGTGTCTGGCACGGCCTCGGCCCTCCGAGTGGAGAGAGCTGACCAGAGAGTGAAGTCAGCTGAGAAAAGTGCAGGTGGCTTATGGGGTGCACACCTGACACCTATATACTGTTACTAACCAATGTCACCCCAATAAATTCAACAAAACCAAGACAGAGTCCTGGCGACAGCATCTGAACGCCTGGACCGCATGCCCCTCTCACATGGGACCCCCTGGACCCGCGTGAGGGCCAGGGAGTTCGGTTTTGCTTTAGTTTGTGCGAGCGGGCCACTTGCACCCAAAACGTCGTGACTAACACACGAGCTATTTCTATGCTTCAAGCAGCTCAGCAAACAGCACAGGCGCCGCCTCTCCCCCGGCAAGGCCCGGCTGTCAAAGGAAAGCAACGCCCCCAACCTCACCGGGAAGGGCCCTTGGCTGACGTGCGCCTGGGCCCACTTACCAGCCTCATGGCCACTTTGCACCGCTGGGGATTGCAGGCCCTTCCTGGGGCGGGGCGGCCGCTTGCCGAGACGTTGTGATTGTCTGCAAAGAGGTCGAGGACCACAGGGTGGAGGGGGTTCCGCTCGTCAATAAGGACCAGGGGGATCTGGTTCCAGAGGGTGAAGTTCAGGGCCCTGGTGGCGTTGGCACCGGGTGGCTCGGGAGCCACAATCCTCTCCAGGACGGCCTCCATCAGTTGGTCCAGGTCCTTCAGCAGATGCCTGACTTTAGAATACCTGGGTGGGGAGAGGACTGGTCGGGGAGGGGCAGCAGGAACAGCCACGGTAGCCTGGGACCCCCTTATACTCCAGCTCAGCTGCCACCCTGTGTGAGAACGTCCTGCCTAGGCATGCACTTCTCTACCCACCTCCCCACGCGTGCACCCACTCACTCCTGTATGCATGCACCAAGTGTTTAGTGAGCACCTACTGTGCGCCAGGCACGGTGAAGGTGCAGAGGACACCGTAAGAACTGAGACTGTGGGAGATGCTGTGACTCCCCTAGCTCACCCACTGATGAAGGCAGAGCTGAGCCTGGGCCTTGGGTATGTGGGCTGCAATGGGCATGCTATTTGTACATGGGTGGCGGGGTGTCTGCTGTCTCCCTCCCAGGAGGGAAGGGGCAGAGGGACAGGTCTGTGACCTGAGGTCCTTTCCCGGCAGTGATTGGGGAACAGGATCCAGTGTCAGGAGGGAGAAGGTGGATGGGATGTGGGCTGGGCTCCAGTATCTGGTCTCAGCCCCTGGAGGCTCCCACATTGGAATCGGTGAGCAGTTAGTGTGGTAGAAATGTGTCCATACCAGGAGTGCCCCCCTGTCCCTGTACCCCAGTCACCCAATACCCAGCTGATTCAAGATCCTACCCCAGTGTGTGGTCACCAGTGTGTCAGCTTGGATGGGAGGACTTCCCGCAGGAGAGGGCATTAAACCCTGCACACAGGCCCTAGTTGGGTACAAAGGTGTAGGGCAGCCAGTGCTGCCATCAGCCTCGGACACAGACACTGCCTGCCCCTGCCCCGTGACTTGGCCCCTGGGGCACGCAGGAGGGGCTTGGGAAGGTGGAAGGTGCGCTGTGGTGGCGAGGACTGCTGCTCCTGCCTCGCTGTCCACAGCTGCCGTGGAGCTTGGCGGGCCATGGCATGGACTGTGGTTCAAATCCTCTTACTATCTGGGTGGCCCTGGGCAAACAGACCTCTCTGAGGCGCTGTTCTCTCATCTGCAAAATCGGGGGAAGCAATCATCTGCAAAATCGGGGGAAGCAATCTTTATCATAGAGGGCTGCTGGGAGGAGCAGGGAGGTGAGCTCATAAAGCACTCGGGACAGAGCCTGGGCGGAGGGCTGTTTACTGTAATTATTACCAAGGGTCCTCTGGAGCCTTAGCTGCAAGGACCCGCCACCCATGCAGGAGGCCGAGGACTGAGAAAGGGGTTTCCTGTAATGGGAGATGGAGTCGGAGTGAGCATCCCCTTCGAGGACCTTCTAGTGGACGCGAATGCTCTCGGTGACTCAGCCACGCTGGCCCTTCCGTCAGTTCTTTGAATGCACCAAACTCTGTCTCACCCCGGCCCTGGCACAGGCTGTGCCCTCCACTCGGAGTGCTCGCTGCGTCCGATCAGGTTGGCTAACGACTCATTCCTCAGGGCACTTTTCTCTGACTAACCTGCTGCCTCTCCCCAACCCGGGCTCCGGTGGGTCTTCTTGGGTGTCCCCCTCATGGGCCTTGCCATCAAGTGCTTAAACGGTGGCAGCTCTGGGCGCAGATCAGGCCTGAGTTCAAATGCCACTGCTGCCCACTGTGTGTCTCTGGGCAGGTTCCTTGACCTCTCTGAGTCTGCATTTCCTGGCCGGTAACTTGGGGCTATGACAGGAGTGCCCCTCGTATTTGTGTGGATTAGAGTTACCTGAATTACCCAAGAACACACAACACACTGAGGGCATTTCACAAGCCCTCAGTGCATGGCTGCTGTAACATGTTTTTCTTCATCATCACTTTATAATTATTGAACTATTACAATTCATTTAATATTTAAGAAACAAGGTTAATGTCTGTTTCCTTTGGTAGGCTGTGAAGAGGGCAGGGACTCCTATTCACTGATGTATTCTCAGTGTCCGTAGCGGTGCCTGGCACATAGTAGGTGTGCTAAACACACACATGGAAGCAATTGTTAGGCACTGGTGTGCCTGGAGACAGGGACTGCTAGATACTTCCCGGTTCTCTTTAAGCCTAGGATGTTTATGAATTTTGAATCTTACTTGATGCAAAGGGATGAAAGCAAATAGGGAAGAAAAGAAGGGAAGGAAAGGGAAGGAAAAGGGAGATAAAGGAGGAAAAAGGGCGTAAGAAAAAGAGAGACAAAAGGAAAGAAAAGGGAAGGGGAAAGGCAAGCTGGGAGGCCAGCCTAGCGCTCCAGGGACCACCTACTGGAAGGGGCTGGCGTTGCAGATGGTGACGGCGGGGAAGTCCATGGCCTTGAAGCCCACGGAGAGCGAGACGCTGACCTCCCAGCTCAGGTAGGTCCTGATGAAGACGCCCCACTGCCAGAAGACGATGGAGGCGAAGAGCAGCGTGAGCACGAACCACATGGCCTTCTTCTTGGGCCCCTCGCAGATGATGCGCTTGGGGCCATGGGTGTTGGTGTTGTCGCAGTACCACACCAGCAGCTCCTTGTAGGTGTAGCCCGGCCCCTTCTGCAGCCGGTGCAGGCACTTGACCAGGTACTTCTTCACCTGCATCGCGGCACCTGCAGAGACACGCAGGCCACGCAGCTAGGGCACCGGCCTCGCGCCGAGGATGTCCCAGCCTGGCAGAGCACCCGCCGAGGTGGGCAGACCAGGCTGCACATGCACTCCTCCCTCCTCCCTCCTTCCCTCTCTTTTTCCTTCCTTTTTGCCATCTCTCATCATCCATCCACTTCTCCATCCAACCAAAAAGCATTGATTGAGTGCCGACGCTATGCCAGGCAGTGGACTAGTCCCTCTGGACTCAACACTGAGCGAACGAATACGTGTCTGTCCTCCGGGAGTTTCCAGCCTAGCAGCCGAGTCACTTAAACCCGCAGCCTCGGGCTCACTGTCTGTGAAATGGGGGTAACGGAGCCTGGTTTAGAGCCCTGCCGAGATGGTGGCAGTGGGGGGTCCATGAAGCGTGCTCAGCACAGGGCCTCGCGCAGGCTGAGTGCTCCATCACGACAAGCTGTTAGCAAGTGGGGCAAACCTTAAGGAAACAGTCCCTCAGAAATGCGTGTTTCCAGGATGCGATCAGGATGGGGAGTCTGCGCTCTGAGCTCCCAGAGGCAGGAAGTGGCGGTGAAGAGCCGGGACTCTGGCCCTGGCCGGTTTGGTTCAGTGACTGGGGCTGACCAAAGGGTTGCAGGTTCGATTCCTTGGTTGCAGGTTCAATCCCTGTCCCCAGTCGGGGCTTGTGTGGGGGGCAACGAATCTCTCTCTCTCCTTCCCTCCATCCCTCCCTTCCTCCCTCCCTCCCTCTCCTACCTCTTCCACTCTCTCCAAAAATCAATGAGGGGAAAATCCTCAGGTGAGGATTACAAGAATGAAGACCCCAGAGCTGAAATGTCTGGCTTTGAATTTGGCTCTGCCACTTTCCAGCTGTGACTTTGAGTAAATCAATGCTCAGTGCCTCAGCTGCCCCATCTGTAAAATGGGAACAATAACATCCTCTACCTCAGAGGCTTGTTGTGAAGACAATGAAAATATGGAATGTGGATCAATGTCTGGCTTCTCAGTGTCAGCTGCTGTTATTACAACTGCTCCCACACCCCAGGCTGAGAGTACCTGGAGGAGGCCACAGCAGGGTTCCCTGGGGGAAGCAGAGTGTGTGTGTGTGGGGGGAGGGGACAGCAGGAGCAAAGGAGCCTGGAAGGAGAGCAGAGCCCTCCCTATGGGCCATCTAAGGATTTGGGTTTCAATCCCTAGAGAGTTGAACCTTTGGAGGCGCGATGCCCTCAAATGTGCTGTCTGAAAAGAGAGCTCAGGCTGACTGGACGCAGGGTGGAATGGGGCAGGGTCCGAGCAAGGGTGCCGGCAGGGGGGGTTGAGGACTGCCTGACCGGATGGATGGCTTCCCAGCTGCGTGAGGCGGCAGGCTTCCTAGGAAGATTAACCAAGACCTGGGAGTGGGCAGGAGAGCTTGTGTCCTCTTCCTCCTCCCCGGGTCCAATACTGAGGGGCACCCAGCCCAGCCCGCCTCCCTCATGAAGCCGTCGACTCCCTGGCTGAAATGCCCCTCGCCCTCCTCCGAGAGCCTCTGAGGTTGGGGCATTGCGGTGGGCAGCCAGGTGCCCGCTCCAGCATCCTCTCCCCCTTGCTCTGCCGTCCCCCCAGGTGAACTGCCCCTCCCCCCGCCAAAGCTGAAGTGAGTGGCCAGCCTGACGTCCACCCCAGCCTGGGCCCCTGGGACTCACTTCTGTTACTTTATGCGGGAATAACAGCGGACGGGACTCCCTTCCAGCTAAGATGACTGAGTCGGTGGTACGTGGCACCACCAGAGGGGAGACGGCCCCAGAGTACAGGAGAGAGATGTCTGACATCATTTAAACACCTGGACCTCGCCATGCCAGCAGGCATGGGGACTGCTACATTTTCCTTCTTGCTTTTGCTGATCCAAACTGGGTGTCTCTCATGTGCAACTCTTAGAATCTGAAGGGAAAAGAAATCCCCTTTTCCACCCCGTGACAGCTTCTCCCCGTGAGGCTCCTCTGATGCCCACTCCTCCACGGCCACGGCCACGAAGCCGCCCTCAGGCCCCGCACCCTGTAAGCCCTGCCGACGGCCGCTTAACCAGGAGCCTCAGGCCCACAGCTCCTCAGGGAACAGCGCCCGGTTAGAATGAACAGCGGGCTGTTTTCCTTGCGTTAATTTTTAATGGGATCTTCCGTTTATGACGAGGTACACGTATGTAGAAGACAAGCACACTATTCAGTAACCGAGAGTAGAGCAGACAGCAAAGACGGCGGCAATGACAGGCAACTGGGAGCTGGTGGCAGCCGGGCTGGTCTCCTAACCGGCTTGGGCCCTGGGAGGGTGGCTGAGTAAATTGATAAATGCTACAATGCCAGCTTCCATCTCCACGGGGATAGATGGTCTGTGTTTGCAGTGTATACACAGCTTGTGCGGAGAGTTTAAATCTGTTCAAATCTGTTTACAGCTTACACCGACCCAAAGCAGCTCAGTGGGGAGGGAATCCCTAACCTGAGGCAGGAAGCGTGGAGGCTGGCACGCCCCTGCCACCCCAGGGGGCTGCCTGCATCCCGGACCCCAGCGGCAAACGTTTCTGGCAGCGAGTTCAGGAACAACAGAGGTGTGTGAGCCAGTCTCTGTTTTCTTCTAAGAGAAAACGTCGGCTCACCGTCAGAGACAAAGGTGCCCTGAGATTGGACTCAGCCCCTGGTGGGAGGGGACCGGGAAGCGGCGCTGTCACTAGCTATTCTGACCACAGGCACCTGAGTGCTGCTCGTTAGGTCAGCTCTGAGCCCCCGGACCACAGGGTGCATGTGGACGGCCAGGAGCTGCACTGGGGTTGCAAAAGCCCCGCACTCCCAACCCCGTGTTAAAAAAAAAAAAAAAAATCCCCCTTTGCCCTGGCTGAGGGCTTAGTTGGTTGGAGCGTGTCCTGTGCCTCTCCGAGAGGCAACCAGTCAATGCTCTTCTCTCACAGAAATGCTTCGTTCCCCCTTCCTCTCTCTACAAACAATGAAAACATATCCTTCGATGAGGATATGAGAAAAATCCCTTTTAAAAATAACAGCTTTATTGAAATACAATTCACACATCGTAGATTTCTCCATTAAAAGTGTAGAATTTAGTGGATTTTAGTATACCCACAGAATTGTCCAACCATCAATCACCACAATAAATTTTAAACCATTTTTGTCTTCCCCTAAAAGAAACTCTACCCCTTCCTCCATTTCTGTCCCTCCCTCCACCCTCCCCAACCCCAGGCAACCACTAACCTATTTTCTGTTTGTGTAGATTTACCCATTCTGGACATTTCATATGAATGCAACCATATGTTATGCAGCCCTTGGTGGCTGGTTTCTTCCACTTATCCTGTTTTCAAGGCTCATCCACGTTTTTAATTGTCAAATAATATTCCGTTATGGACGTGTCACGTCTTATGGATCCATTCAGCAAGCAGTGGGCAGTTGGCTATTCTGCTACGATAAACATATGTGTGCACATTCTGGTGTGGACATGCTCTCCTTTCTCATGGGTCTGTACCCTGGAGTGGACGTGCCCCCTGGGTCAGATGGTAAGTCTCTCCGTGTCTAACCTTTCACAGAGCTCCCACGGCAGTGCATGAGGGTTCCAATTCCTCCACCTCTTCTTCCAGCTTTGCCCTTGGCCATTAAAAAGTTACTACAGCCATCCTAGTGGGTGTGAGGTGGTGCTTGTTCTGTTTTTTATTTGCATTTTGCTGATGACTCATGTTGTTGACCATCTTTTCATGTGTTCCTGGCCAATATAGTCATTAAAGGGCCAATAAATCTTTGGAGAAATATGTATTCAGATCCTTTGCTCATGTACTTTAATTGGTCTATTTGTCTTTTTTATTGCTAAGTTCTAGGAGTTATTTATATTTTCCATAGAAGTTCCTTATCAGATGTAGGATTTGCAAAAATGTTCTATTCTGTGGGTTAGCTTTTCACTTTCTTGATGGTGTCCTCTGAAGCTCAATACTTTTTAAATTTGATGAAAACCAATTTGTCTATGTTTCTTTTGTTGTTAGCTCTTTGATATTATTTTAAGAATCCATTGCCTAATCCAAGGTCATAAAGACTTATTCCTACTTATCTATTCTAAGAGGTTTAATATTTTAGCTTTTATATTTAGGTCTTTGGTCCATTTGAATTAATTTTTTTATGTGGTGTGAGGTAGGGGTTCAACTTCATTATTTTGTATGCGGATATCCACTTGTCCTAACACCAAGATTATTCTTTCCCCATGTAATTGTCTTGGCACCCTTAGTGATTTTTAAAAAAAAAATTACTTTTATGAAAGAAAACCTAATTAAATGGCAAGTTACACCACGTTTATGGGTCAGCAGACTCATATTGTTAACATGTCAATTAACCCCAAATTAATGAATCTTTTAAAAAAATATATATTTTATTGATTTTTTACAGAGAGGAAGGGAGAGGGATAGAAAGTTAGAAACATTGATGAGAGAGAAACATTGATCAGCTGCCTCCTGCACACCCCCTACTGGGGATGTGCCCACAACCAAGGCACATGCTCTTGACCGGAATCGAACCCAGGACCTTTCAGTCCGCAGGCCGACACTCTATCCACGGAGCCAAACTGGTTAGGGCCCAAATTAATGAATCTTAATCAAAATCCCAGTAGACGTTTTGCAGAAATCAATAGGCTGATTCTAAAATTCAGATGGAAAAGCAAAATAACTAAAACAGAAAAAACAACAACAACACACTTTGGAAAAGAAGAACGAAGTTGAAAGACATATGCCATCTGTATCAGGACTTACTATAAGGTGTGATAGAGCAGGGTGCTACTGGTGTAACGACAGACCTACTGGTCGAGGGAACAGGAAAGCGGGTCCAGAACTAGGTGCCACTGTAATTCAATGCAGGAAGGACAGTCTTTTCAACAAGATGCTGAAACCAATGGATGCCATAGAAGAAAAGGTGAATTTCAGCCCCTGCCCCACCATATACAAACATTAACTTACAATGGATCAGAGACTGAAACATAAGAGCTTAACCTGTGGGCCACCCAGAAGGAGTACAGGGGAAATCCGTGCACGACGGAGTGGGCAGCGCTGTTGAAGGCAGGTTGCCAAATCATGAATCAAAAAAGGAAAAAAACCTGTAAGATGTACTTAAAGTAAAATGCTACCTTCAAATGACACTGCTAAGAAAATGAAAGAGAAAACCACCGGGATAAAATATTTGTAATAACAAAGAATGTGTGTGAAGAACGCATAGGGTCCTGAGAACTCAGTAAGAAAGCAAGAGGCCCAACAACAATGGCAAAAGATTGGAAAATACAGGCAGAAGGTGCTATGTGAATGGCCCCTAAGCTCATTACTCACTGGGGACAAGCAAATCCAAAGCACAGGGAGAGGCCACCTCCCACCCCCAGGCGGGACAGCACCGGGGCCAGGGAGTGTGTGGAGCCATCGGGACTCTCCGACATCACCGGCTGGAATACAAAATGGTGCAGCCACTTTGGAAAACAGTTGGACAGCTTCTCATAAAGTTAAAAGGATGCTTATCATATGACCTAGAAGTTCCCCTTTTACTTTCCCCAGAGAACTAAAAATATGCTCAGTCAAAGACTTTCATATACCCACTTATAGCAGCCTTGTGCATTAATAATTCCAAGCTAAAAGCAAGCCAAATGCCGGCCAACGAGTGAATAAATAAACGAACGAGGGCCTATCCAGACCCTGGAAAACTCTTTAGCAATGAAAAGGCACCGAATATTGGTGAACACACAATGTGGATGGGCATCAACAAATCATTGCTGAGTCACGGAAGCTGGGCACAAAAGAATTCCTACTCTATGATTCCATTTCTACGAAGCCCTGGGGACGTACTCATCTGCAGGGACAGGAGACAGGCCAGTGAGTCCCTGGGTCTGGGTGAGCAGTGGGCTGACTAGAAAGAAACCTACAGGAAGCTTTTGAAGGTGATGAAAACACCCTACATATTGAGTGAGATGTTTAATTGGGTGCATATAGTTGTAAAAACTCATCAAACACTATACTTAAAATGGAAGTGTTTTATTGTATACTAGGGGCCTGGTGCACAAAAATTTGTGCACTTGGGAGGTCCCTCAGCCTGACCTGTGCCCTCTTGCAGTCTGGGACCCCTCTGGGGATGTCCACCTGCTGGTGTGCCTGGTCATCCTGGGTGAGGGGCTGATGGCTGTTTGCAGGCTGGCCAAGCCCCCCAGTGGGGTCCCTCACCCCATTGGGGTGTGGCCAGCCTGAGTGATGGACTGAGGGCTGTTTTCAGGCTTTCAGGCTGCCCACAGCTCCCATTGACCCAATGTCCCAGCAAGGCTGGCTGGAAGCAGGTTCCTGGGGTTTATTTATCTTCTATAACTGATACACTGTTCCTTTAAGCTGAGGCATAGGCAGGTAACGAAGCCTTCTGTTGGCTTCAGCTCTGTGGCTTCTATAATTGAGACAATGTTGCAAATATGTTGTTGCCTGGAGCCAAGAGAAGCCCAGGCGGCCGGCAAACAGTTTTACTCCTGCTGCAACGGAAACTTCCTGTTTACTCAGCTCTGTGACTGCCAGCCTCCATCTTGGCTAGGTTAATTTGCATACAGTCGCTCTGATTGGCTGGTGGGCATGACTTAGGTGTCCTGAAGAAATGGTCAATTTCAATATTACACTTTTATTAGATTAGATAGATTAATCTGAATAAAGTTTTAAACAAATACTTAAATCCATTGCCATTTTGAAATTGAGATTTCACATTAAAAAAAATCTAGATTTCCTTCCTCTTTTGAAAAATCAGAATGATCTGACGACTGTCCCACGTGGCAATATTCTGCTGGGGCTGCACAGCAGCTGCCCGAGTTGGAGCCTGCGCGCCCGCCACCCCACGTCTCCCATTCCCTGTCTCCTTACATGCAGCCCTCTCTGATCGTTTCCTATGCCCTGTGTTGGTGTCTACGGACATGTGACCCGGCGACCCCTGTCAATCACAGGTTAGATGCTTTCATTACAATCCCCTGTACTTACTGTTGCACTAAAACCTCAATTATCCAAGGTTATCAGGGAATAAGTGTGTGGATAGCTGAACTTTTGTAGTTAATTGAAGGTTCGCTGGAAAATGGATGTGACTCTGGTTATTAAAAACTCGTTCATGCCCTAACCGGTTTGGCTCAGTGGATAGAGCGTTGGCCTGCAGACTGAAGGGTCCCAGGTTCGATTCCCATCAAGGGCATGTACCTTGGTTGCGGGCACATCCCTAGTAGGGGGTGTGCAGGAGGCAGCTGACCTCTCTCATTGATGTTTCTAACTCTCTATCCTGCTCCCTTCCTCTCTGTAAAAAAAAAAAAAATCAATAAAATATATTTAAAAAAAAAGTCATTCATGTTTCTGCATCTGCGAGGGCAGCTCTGGAACTGGAAGGCTGTCCGCCGGCCCTGCAGGGCGGGGGCCCAGATGGCGCTCGCTGTCCTGACTGCAGGACCACATAGGAGAGGGGCCGGGACCTCTGCAGGGGCAGAGGCGTGTCCCGGACGTCATTTCCACCGATAAAGGCAAATATGTCACTGTAGGCACCCAGGTTTTGGTCTCTGTATGCCATTCCATAAAAAAGAAACAAACCCAGGGCTCCTGAGAAGAATGGCTGGTGCCTCTTTCGGTGCAGGAAATGCACAAGCGGAACCTGCCGACTCGATCAGAGGAAGGCACCAAGCACTCCCGGGGCCACGCGAAGGACCCCACGTGATTAATTTCATCCCCACCCTCCTACTGCCAGAGGAGGGACCATTTGAGCATCTTAACAAAACCCTGCAACAAATCGCAACATTAAATGCATAAAAGTCTGTGAGCCCCGAATAATACTGAGAAAGGAGCACAGGAATGTGACTGGTGAATAAATGTCATTAAACGGGTCCCACTCAGGTTGTTTTCCCTGTGTTTGGGGTGTGAGCAGCTGTTGCGCTCAGTAAACTGCTTCCATTACTGCAAGGACTTCGACATGCAGCTCAAAGCGCCGCCCGAGGCCTGTTTTGGACAGCCCTTGAGCTAAGAATCGTTTTTATTGATCTATTTTTCTTTTATTTAAAAAAACTATTTTCTTTTATTTTTTTCCATCTCTTTGTCCCCCTCTGCGAAGGGGTGTAAAGGGGGGACCATGGCCTGACAGAGGCAACGAGGCCGTAGAGCCGGCGCGGAGCTCCTGGCCCTCCGCAGGCACGTGTGCTGGCACCTGACCCACTGCGCCTGCGGATTTGCAGTAAATAGAGACGGTTCACTCAGTCTCTGGAAGCTTGTTATTTCCTTCCCAGTCCCTGCTCGTTCAGCGTCTCCCAGCATCAGCAGTTTGTGTGCCACCTTCACTGTGTTTGCTGAATCCCTACAGCACTTATATCATTACTAGGGGCACGGTGCACAAAAATTTGTGCACTCGGGGTGGGAGGGGTCCCTCAGCCTGGCCTGTGCCCTCTCATAGTCTGGGACCCCTTGGGGGATGTCCACCTGCTGGCATGCCTGGCTAGCCTGAGTGAGGGCCTGAGGGCCATTTGCAGGGTTCGGGTCCCTATTGGGGTGCCTGTCCAGCCTGGATGAGGGGCTGAGGGCCGTTTGCAAGCTGCCCACAGCTCCCATTGACCCAATGTCCCAGCAAGGTTGGCTGGAATCAGGTTTCTGTGGTTTATTTATCTTCTATAATTGCAACTTTGTTACTTTGAGTGGAGGTCTAGGCAGGGAACAAAGCCTCCTGTTGGCTTCAGCTCTGTGGCTTCTATAATTGAAACTATGTTGTCTCAAGCAGAGGCCCAGCTGGCTTAGGCAGACAGTTTTCTCCTGGTGCAACGAAAGCCTCCTGCTTGTTCCAGCTTCATGGCTGTTGGCCTCCATCTTGGCTGGGTTAATCTCCATATAGCCACTCTGATTGGCTGGTGGGCGTGGCTTAGGTGTCTCAGAGTGATGGTCAATTTGAATATTGCTCTTTTATTAGAGTATATTTACTTCACAGAAAACATCACCTCGACTCCTTCCCTGCTTTAAAAAATCCAGCCTTGTCCTGAGGAACACTCCGAACCCTAAGCAGTGTGTGCCTGGGAAATGGGTTTGCTACGCTAAACCACCTTTTGTAACGCTCATCAAACAATTTCAACATGTGAAAAGGGTTCCTCTGTGCAGCCCTTAACCTCACCTGCTCACCGCCCTTCAGGAAATTCCCTGGTGATGAATTTCCACCTGGCTGACGCGTGCGCTGCCCAAAGACATGCCATCTCTGCCCAGCGAGTCCTCCTACATCTCCCTGCCCTTCTTCACATCCGGGGCAGGCACAGCTATGCCCATTTCACAGAACGCTGGCGAGCGCACAGCGGACTTACCCACGGCTCAGTGAGTCACAGGTAGATATGGAGATAGCCAGCAGCTCCTGGCTCCTGGCCACTCCTCCAGGTGAGACACCGGCCTCTCGCACTTGCTCTGGTGGGTGTCGGGGAAGTCTGCAGTGTGGTAATCAATGCGCCGCCTCTGCCTGTGCTCACCACAAAGTCAAACCCCGTGGGACTGAGGAAAGTGGCTCCCTCCAAGGCCTCCCGGAGGGGGGACCAGTGGTCTTATTTGAGCTGATGGGAGGAGGAGGATTCTGCCAGGGTGTGTGGTTAAGTGGAAGAAAAGAAAGGGCAGATCCGTGTATGCAGCCGGCACACATTTGTGTAGATAAGAGAGATCTTTATCTCCAGGGAGGTGGGGTACGGAGGGGGGGGCGGACCTGAAAATGGTCATAGGAGCGACTGGGGGACAGGCACGGAGGAGACTTGGAAGCAAGTTATTCCTTATGTACCTTTTGTATTTTGGATCATATCAGTGTTTTAAAAAATTAGATTTACTGCTATAACATTGGTTAATACATATCAAGGTTTAATCTATTCATTTATTCAGTCAGTCACTGTTAAGCACTGACTGTGTGCTCAGCACTGTTGTAGGTGCCAAGCATCCCTCGATACACAGTAAAGGTGAACCCCTGGCCAGCCAGTGTGGCTCAGTGGGAGAGCATGGACCCAGGAACCAAGAGGTCACAGTTGGATTCCGGGTCAGAGCACATGCCTGGGTTGTGGGCTCCATCCCCAGAAGGGGGTGTGCAGGAGGCAGCTGATTGATGATGCTTCTCCCTTGTTGACGTTTCTATTTTTTCTATCCCTCTCCCCCTCGCTCTTAAAATCAATAAAAACATTAAAAAAAGAAAGATGTGAACCCCAGGCTTCGATGAGAAAACACTTGGGAAGCGCTTAGCACAGGGCCTGCACATGGGCCAACGGTAGCTGCTACTGCTATTATGCCCTGCAAGGAGCAGAGTCATTCAATGGCCCCTCCCGGGAGACGACCAGCTGGAGACGTGGCACCAGGCTCTGCCCTTTGTGGGACTGGTCCTTCCCTGGCAAGAAAATCCCACGGTCCCCAATGCCTCCAGTGGCCCCCAAGACCTCCATGGCTGGCAACTGGCTTTCCCAGACCACTCTTGTGAACAGCTATCCCTACACCCGGCTCCCGGCACCGGTAGCTGTGGACGCGGCCCGTGGGTGCTGGCCTCCGAAAGAGCACTTCCTACACTTGTCCCAGGGGAAGGGAGACGGGCAGGGATCCCCGAGGGATGGAGCCTCCCCCCACTCCCCCCTACAGGCACCCCGTCCTGTGTTCTCTGCCAGGTGCTCCTGTGTTCTCTGCCAGGTGCGGACCGGGAGAGCAAGCGCTGAGCTGCCGGCCGGCCTGTGGAGCCCTTTCTGTGGCCCATGCCTCACGGAGGTTCATCCATGCCCTGAGCACCCAGATACAGCCCTTCCTCCTGGGCTAATGCTCAGCTCCTGGGAGCGGAGTGGGGGCTCCTGGTGAAGGCCGCTGCATCAGCGGGGCAGGGCCCACCCCTGCTCTCTCCTCCTGCTGCCTCCTCTAAAGCCTGGGGTATCTGCTCACTGCCCCGGTGCCATCACACACCCTTTGTCCCCAGCCAAAACGAAGCCATTTCCCCCAGAGCCGTTATGGCGGAGCTCTGTAACTGGGGTGGTGGGAGAGGGAGGGAACTCCGTGACCATGACAAGAGCCGGCAGGGGGCCAAGTGAGTGGGTGGGCTGCCCCCATCTCTACCTGGACCCGCAGCCTCCATCCTGCCAGTGCCCCTCTGGCTGGTCCAGATGAAAGACGAGGGACGGTGCCCGGGAAGTGCTCAGAGCTGCTGCTGGGGCAGCACTGGCCAAGCCCTGCAGGGAGTGGGAGCAGGCACCAGGGCCATGGGGAACCCGGCCTGCTCTCTGGGTGTGACACCGTCCTGCCCTCTCCCCACAGGAGGCTCAGCTGGGATCTCAGCACCACGCACCCTCACCCCTCGGGCACCACGCGAAAAGCGGGCCGCAGGGTCCCCACGAGACAGGCGCTTGGAGGGAACACTCAGCCGGCACTTCTCAGTGGCCTGGTGCTCCTCTGGGGACAAGGCCTCGCCCCCGGTTGCGGGCTCCATCCCCGTGGGGCGTCCAGGGGGCAGCCGATGGCTGTTTTGCTTTCACATCCATGTTTCTCTCTCTTTCCCCTCCTTTCCCTCTCTCTAAAAAAACCAATAAAAAAAAAAGTCTCACTTCAAACGTTAATGCTCAAGTTACGGTGAAGGTGGTGAACCGAGGCCCACAGTTGAGAGGCCTGGCCCCGCGTCCCGGTTTCGGGAACTCAGATCACGCACCTGCGCTGACTGCTCTTTCCGTTCCCTCGGGGCCTTGACCAGCTCCCACCACAAGGTGAAGGCCAAGGAGCTGCCCCGAAGGGCCTCTGGCCCGAGGGCAGGTCAAGGGGGCGCTGACGGTGGCACTGGCCCTGTGCTCTCAGGGGCTGGCTCTTGGCGCTCAATGCCAGACTGTGGCGATGCCTTGGTCAGGGCTGCAACTGGGCACCCATTATACCCTCACCGACTCAATGCCGTCCTTTATGTTGACTCACTCTTGTTTTTACTTAAAGACCTGCTTGAGCTCTGTCCTAAGCAACAATGTCCGCAAAATCACAGGTTCGAGGTTACTCATTACGCGTGTTTTCTAATACAGCGCAATTACCAGTGAGATGAAAGGCGTGTGTCCACGCACCGTCTAAACACCGTGCCCACACCCCACGCTGCACGGGGAGACGGACTCAGCCGAGGCCCCCCCGCTTCCTAAACGCACCAGGTCAGACAAATACTCGCCACCCGCGGCTCCAGGGCCACCGCCGTGGGGACCCCTCGGCCCCCAGCGCTGTGCCAGGCTGTGTTCTCACAAAACCCGTTCTGTCGGTTTTTCTACCACCAGCCCAGGATTACATCAGCCTCCATCCCAGGAGGAGTCTGACACATGACCTGCCACCCAGCCCACAGCCCCTAACCTCCAGGACAACAGGTGTGGCCAGAGTTGCCAGAAAAACCCCTTGCGTTGGAACGGCCTTCTCCAGGGGGAGCAGCACCCGTCTGGCCTCTGGCCAACAGGCTACGCCTCGGAGGAGCCGTCCTGTCGGGAGCCCCGCGTGCTCCTGGCTCGCCACTTCCTTGTTCGACTGGTGGCCAAGCGCCACACGCAGGCTTGGACGATGACCACACCTTGTGCCCGTGAAACCCTCACCGCCCGTCTTCTCGGCGCGGACACCGACGCTCACGGCGACAGGGCGGCAGGATGCGGCCAGCTGTGCGCGGGCACATGTGCACGCCCGGGCCGGGAAGGGGGTTCCCTGTTTGTGTTTAAAAAACTGGACTTGTGTGCAGAGGAAGAGCGCACAGATGGTTGTGCCGCTCCTCTTGCCAGGGAAGGCTCTGTGGCCATTTAAAGCGTGCTTTCAGTTTACCTGTGGCTTGTCATTTCCTACCACGAGCAGACACTGCTTGCATGGTTAAAAAGTAATAAAGAAGAAAGTTATTTTTTTTGTATCAACACGAAAAAAAGTGAGCTTATAGCTTTCTGGGAAAATGGGTTGTCAGGGAAGGTGGTTGTTAGGCAGCTGAAACCGATATAATTGTATTAATCAATGTCGCCCAATTAATTCGATTAAAAAAGTAAGTGTGAGGACCTTAGAATTTAGCTTGACTTTAGGGGCAGGGGCGGGGCGATGCTGGTGGTTGGGGTCCAGTGTCCACAGGGACTTGCGGAGACGTTCAGATTAGACGGACTCTTCAACATGGGTTCTAGTGTTTCCAACAGTTTCCCAAACACTCGTTACTTTTATAAAATGTTTAAAAGCCTCAAAGGTGGGGGGCGGGGGGGGGTGTAGGAAGGGGTGGGGTGGGTGCCAAGTCAGCTAGGAAACTTGGCCTGGGCCCCTCCGTGGAGGCTGGTGGGCCCTTCCTTTGCTCCTGGGCACAGGGCAAACCCGAGGCGGCTTCTCATGGAGGTGGCCGCCTCGGAACGTGAATTTCCTGGGTGGCTCCCGTCTCCAAACCCTTGTTGACAGGGCCTTGAAAACGTTTGCTTCCTTGTTGCTGGGCTGCGGCTGCACCAAGCCTTGTGCTGTACGATTACATTTACTGGGGCGACAGCTCGCCCCCCAGGCCCGATGCCAGGCGCCATGCCATCGCATCCTAATGGGCAGACGACGTGGGGATGCCAAGGGCGAGCACACAAGCCCACGGCCCTCCCCTCCCCAGCCATGCAAGCGGCCACTTGCCCAGGGTGGGTGGTGTGTGTTGACAGCTGGTGGGGAGGAATGCGGCCAGTTTCATGTGCTCCCTCCCTCCCTCCCTCCCTCCCTCCTGCTGAGGCTGGAGGCAACCTGAAGGGGAAAGTGCCAAGCCTCAGTGGGCGGGGAGAAGGGGCGGAGGATGGAGACGGTTACTCCACTGGGGAGAGAAGGCTGTGTCCTGACGAGAGTCAGAAAAGTAAGGTCAACCTGGTAAAATGTTGAGGCTCACGCAACAGGTCCAGCTCCACAGCGTCTCCATTTTCCATCAGGAAACACGAATTATTCTGTTATTTTTCCAAATGGGAGCTTTAGAGCTGGAGGTGAGTGGAGTCTCAGACCATCACAAGGGCTCCTCGGCCTGCATTTTCAGGAAGAGCTGAAAGGGGACGATGCCCGCAAAGCGCTGGGCATGGTGTGGCGTCGGTGCTGGCTGTGGTCATTGCTGGGGAAAGGGGAGGGACAGTGCAGGTGGCTGCTGGGCGTGCACACTCACCTGCGAGGCAGCCTCAGAGAGGACGGTGCTGGCAGGGGAGTTTCCCAGCCCACAAATGAAAGCTTCGAGCTCCGCGCTGCACTTTCCGAGGCCCAGCTGGCTGGGTCACACTTCTGTCAGAAGCTCCCAAGGGCACCCGTGTCTGCGGAATAAAGGACAAGCCCTTAGCTGGCTCTCAAGACGCCGTTCAGTGTGGCCCCAACCTGCACGTCTCCTTTTATCCCCCTCGTTCCCTTCTAAAACAGGGTAGTGCCTAAGAGCGTGGGTTTAAATCCCAGCTGTCACTCATTGTGTGGCTGTGGAATCCACTGACCCTCCTGGGCCCTGGTTTCCCCATGTGTCAAATTAGGGGAAACAGTACCTACTTCGTTTCCAGTCGCCCCGACGGAAGTCACCTTGTCCTCCTCCTCCTCCCCCCGACCCCGCCTCGCCTCGCCCTGTGGCCCAACTCCTATTCTATTTGCTTCCCTCTGTCTCAGATCACGGCTATTTATATCCCTCTCTAATCTGTGCTACTGGGTGGGGAGGTCCCTGGATTTCCCAATGCTCGAGCGAGTTTGGGACTTGCACACAGTAGGTGTTCAATAAGTACGCCTGGCCTTCAGGGCTGGGTGGGGCAGGGTTGACATTCAGCTGGTATCCTGGTGTGGTTTCGAGGGTTGATTAAGTCTGGAAACCTTTCCTGGTGGAAGGGCCTTTTACGTAAACATTCCAAACATGATCGCTGCTGTGTGTGTAGGGGTGGGGGGCACCTGCTCTCCTTCCATCCTCCTGCCACTTGGAGCTCCATTGCGTCCCCCAGATTCGTATGTTAAAGCCCTAACCCCCAGGACCTCAGAAACGACTGCACATTGGGGTCTTTCCATCAAGAGATGCTAAGTTACACGGGGCCAACAGAGTGGCCCTGATCCAACCCGGCCGGCCTCCTCATGAGAAGAGGACATCTGGGCACCCAAAGAGACACCGGGGTGCCCTCTCAGAGGAGAGACCTTGTGAGGACACAGCCAGAGACGGCAGTTGCAGCCAGAGGCCTCAGGAGGTGCCTGGACCTTGGACTTTCAGCCTCCAGACTGTGAGAGAAGTTCTTGTTGTTTAAGCGGCCAGGAGGGGTGTTTTGTCACAGCAGCCTGGTTGACTAATAAAAGCTGTAAGGAGAGAAGGATCCAAGAGGCTGAGGGTGAGCCTGGGGCGAGGAGAGCAGAGGCTGGGGGCCTCCCTCCCATGTCTAGTTTCAAGGTCAGGCGGGCCAGTAAGTCCCCAGACCCCACAGAATGATTTCTGCATGGGGATAAGTCTATTTTTCCCTCCGACCAACAGATGCCATGCCCTTCTGTGGAAACACACTCCATATTTAACTGCCTGCCTTGCAAGTCCTGCCCCATTACCAGATTAAAGGCAATCATACATGGCATCTTAAACCTATTATTATTATTATTACTAGAGGCCCAGTGCACAAAATTTGTGCATAGTGGGTCCCTTAGTCCAGCCTGTACCCTCTCGCAATCTGGGACCTTTCAGGGGATGTCTGACTGCTGGTTTAGGCCTGATCCTAGGCCCAAACAAGCAGTTGGACATCCCTCTAGCAACCACTCACCTGCCTGCCTGATTGCCCCTAACCACTCACCTGACTGCCTGATCACACTGAACCACTCTGCCTGTCTGCCTCATCACCCCTAACCACTTGCTAACCTGCCTCATCACCCTAACCACTCGCCTGCCTGCCTGATCACTCCTAACTGCCTCTGCCTGCCTGCCTTATCGCTCCGACCACTTGCGTGCCTGATTGCCCCTAACTGCTCCCTGAGGGAGTGAGGGTGTCAAGCGGGGCAAGGGGCAGTGGTGTTCTGGTGTCTAGTCGTTCTGGTCATTTCACTGTTTCAGTCGCTGGGCTTTTATTATATAGGATTTGCCTTAGACAAAGAGTGAGAGTCCAAATTTTTTTGTCCAGAAGACCTTGCATTTTCCTGCAACAAGTCCAGTAACAGCTTCCCACCCTTCCTGGAGTAAAACCCAAACTTCTTCCCACTGCCTGGAGGGGCTGGCTGCCCCTTCCTGCTCTGCCCTCCCTTATGCTCCCCCAGTTTCCAAGATCGCTTCTTGCTGTTCCCACGTGGAGCAGTGGCTCCTGGACGGCTGATCCCCGGCCCCTGCCACAGCTCCAGGCTGTGCCCCAGGACCACACGCACACACACACACACACACTCATGCACATATGGACACATGCATGTGTGCACACATTGGGCCTCGCACACAGCTGCTCTGACTCTGCAGATTGAGTTGGGTTTGGTGTCTATATATATATTTTAAACTAGAGATCTTTTAAAAAAGTGTTTACTGATTTCAAAGAGGAAGGGGAGAGAGAGAGAGATAGAAACATCCCTGATGAGAAAGAATATTTGATCAGCTGCCTCCTGCACGCCCTCTACTGGGGATGAGCCCCGACTGGGCATTGAACCCTGAACTCCTGGCTCATAGGTCGACGCTCAGCCACTGAGCCCCGCTGGCCGGGCTGTGTATACATTTTCAAACTGCAGCACAGGGTCTGGTGCGTGCGCAGCACTGAGGCGCGGCACCGCCGGTCCTCGCGGAGCCAGCTGCTTCTTTCAAGCCCCGCTCCAGGGCCGTCCCTCCGAGGGGCCCACCCTGGCCGCAGGCCCCCAGAGCTCCCTAACCCATGGCCCCATTTATTTTCTCTGGAGACCTAACTCCATCAGAGACCATCTGATCTAGTCATGTTTCCTGTCTGTCCCCTCCACCAGACTTTCACTCCTCATGGTGTGTGCTGGCTTCTCGCCCCAGCAGCACCCCAAATCCTATAGCATACCAGAGCACCTCAGGAGCAATCTGACAGCACTATAGCACCCAGAGCACTAGAGCACCCAGGACACCCAGAGGACCCAGAGCATCCAGAGCACTAGAGCACCCAGAGCACCAGAGCACCCCAGGAGCAATCTGACAGCACTATAGCACCTAGAGGACCCAGAGCACTAGAGCACCCAGAGCACTAGAGCACCCAGGGCACCCAGAGGACCCAGAGCACTAGAGCACCCAGGGCACCCAGAGGACCCAGAGCATGCAGGGGACCCCAGCAGCGGAACCTCTCTGTCCAGCACAGGAGCCACTGCTCACATGTGGCCACCGTCAGTGCTGGCCCCGCTGCTCAGGCTGAGCTGTGTCCTCAGTGTCAGACCTCAGGGAAGTGGAGAAAGAGACGGGAGATGTGGTGAGTTCGGGGGAGGGACGGTGGTGCCGGCGGCAAGGCTGTGAGCGTGCTCAGTGCCACGGAACTGAGAAATGGTTAGGGTGGTAAACTCTGTTCTGCCTTTTAAACGGTGTTTACCACAACTGAAAAATTTTAAAGGATGTGCTGGCCGTAAAAAACCTGGCTGGTTTGTCTCGGTGGATAGAGCATCAGCCTGCGGACTAAGGGGTCTTGGGTTTGAGTCCCTGCCAAGGGCGTGTGCCTCGGCTACAGGTTCATCCCGGCCCCTCTAGGGCGCGTGTGGGAGGGCCCAATGGTGGGTCTCTCTCATGGCGATCTCTCTCTCCCTCTCTCTCTCTCTCTTCCCTCCTCTCCCTCCCTTCTCCTCCTTCCTAAAAAAAAAATCAGTGAGCAAGTCCTCAGGCGAGGATTACAAAAATCTCAATAACTTTTAATATTGCTGACATGCTCAAGTAATGGTATTTTGAATATAGGGGTTCTATAAACTATATTATTAAAATTAATTTCACCTGTTTCTTTTTTCTTCTCTCTCTCTGTTTCTCTCTCTCTGTTTCTCTCTCTCTGTTTCTCTCTCTCTCTCTCTCTCTCTCTCTCTCTCTCTCTCTCTATATATATATATATATATATATTTTAGAGAGAGAGAAAGGGAGAGGGAGAGAGAGAGAAACATCAATGATGAGAGAGAATCATTGATGGAGCCTGCAACCCAGCATGTGCCCTCGGCCAGAATTGAACCTGGGACCCTTCAGCCCACAGGCCGACGCTCTATCCACTGAGCCAAACCTTCTAGGGCTCTTTTCACTTTTTAAAAAATTCGAAGTTGCTTATGTGGGTCAGGTTGGGGCTTGTGTTATATTTGTAGTGAATGACACTGGCCTAGAACCATGGCTGGTACACAGTAGGCACTTAAATATGAGTTGAATATCAGAGTGAATACAGTGGCTGCCAGATAGGTACGGCTCTGTCCTGCCAGGCTGCACGAGGAGGGGAGGGTCTGCGGCAGAGCAGTTCACATCGCTGAGCTCGTAAGGAACATCTGCTCTATGCTGCTGGGAGAGCCGCCTGCTGGGTGCCCACCCTGTGCCTGCCTCTGCACTGCCCCTCACCCCCTCGCCTAACCCTCATCAGTCCTGCACAGCCCCATCAACACTGCCACCGCCAAGGTCACTAACAATGTCGCCGCCCGAGGTCACCGTGGCAGGTGGAGAGCCGGGGCTTGCCAAAGGCTGCCAGGCCTCCCCATACGCCTGCCCTCCCAGTCCTACCGCGTGGGGCTGCCTGGGACGGATAGTGGCAGGGGCTTCTGAGCCAAGGGAGAGGCCTGCGAGGCAGCCAGTCCTTGCCCCGAAGGCCCAGGGAGAGAAGTAATTTGCAATCTCTGATCGACGCAAGTTCACCCATCCAGACCCAGCTGCCAGCCTCTCAGGGTCAAGGACTCCAGGAAACCAGTCCTGGCCTGGGAGGTCGTTCTTGTTCTAGCAGCCACGATGGATGGCTCTGGGCCCGGCGGACCCCTCGAGGCCCCGCCTGAGTTCCCGCAGCCCAGCGCGCAGCTCCCTTCCTTCAGGGGCGCCCTCTCCCCGCCTGGCTGTGGCTGCTGGCGTGGGCCCACCAAGACCCCATATATGGGCTCAAACCTGCTGCAGCCGGGCCCCTGTGGTATCCAAGGGGAGCCCTCCGAGGAGGACACCTCTGTGGGAGGATGCAGGGATCAGAACCTGCCCACGGGGCAGAGCTATGTGACGCCTGGACAGGACGGCTGCGCTTTCTGTCAACTGCGGCTCTGAGCTTGAGGAAGCCGCTGGACCTGGACAGAGAGACAGGTGACACCAAGAAGACAAGAAAGCCCAGATTCCCTCGGCAACAGCTAGCTGGGCGTCTGAGGTCCGAGGGAATAAAGACCCTGCTGTGGGGGCCCTCGCAGTCCCCACCCCAGGTGTGAGGCGCAGGGTCAAGCCCACGCTGCTTCTCAGCGTCCGGCTGCAGTGGTGGCACCGAGGGGCTTGCTGAAAGGCTAGTCCTCAGTTCCCCGCAGGCCTCTGGAATCAGAAACGGCGTTTTCACAGCCCCCAGGAGACTCTGGGCCACTCGGAAGTTTCAGAATCCAGGCCGACAGCCTCACTGCCAGGTACCAGCTCACCGGATCGCATCGTCTAGCAGCTCGACCTCCTGCATCGGAACCTAGGCAGCAGGGACGCGTGTGTGTGTTGGGGTTTGAGATGTGCTGGGCTAGACTTCCTTACCATGAGGTCAGGACCCTCACACTCAGATGCTTCCAGGGCCCAGGCAGGTGATGCTAAAGAACGAAGCCACAGCAGATCCAGCGGCTACTGCCCCTTGGAAATAAGGCCCATGGGGGCCAGCGGGCAACCCTGCCCACAGGCCGGGGTAGAAAAAGTACCTAAACTCTGGCAAGCTTTCTGAGCGTGGGACAGCCCTCCCAGGGGTAGCAGGAGGCGCACAGTACGGGCAGGGACAGGGGTTCCCAAACTCAGCGGCACAGTGAACCTGGCTCCACCCCGGACGGTCTGACTTACTAGGTCTGGGACATCACCTGAGCATCAAGCTTTCAAAACCTCCCGCTTCTCCGACACGCAGCAGGGCCTGGGAGCCCGAGCCGGAGCAGGTCAGCAAACCCTGCAGCGAAGTGCCGAACTGGGAGGGTTTAGGCTGTGGGTCACATGGTCTTGGTGGTGGCTGCATGCTGCCACAGCAGTTCAGAAGCAGCCAGAGCTAATATTAAGTGATGGAGCGCGGTTGGGTTTCCGTAACACTGACTTTTGAACATGTCATTTGCATGTATCATGAAATATTATTTTCCTCATGTTTTTTTACCAACCATGGAGAAAAATTCTTAGCCCACAGGCTGCACAAGAACAGGTGGGGAACTGCACTTGGCCTTGGGGCTGTCGGCTGTCGGCTGCCGGCCTCGGGGGGTGAACCGGGGGCTGGGAGCCTGCACTGCGGTCCTTTTCCTCCCCGCACAGGCCCCGGGACTGCGGAAGCATCTGCTTATGGAAAGTCATGCTAACATTCCTCACCAGGTGTTGGCTTGATCTGGTTCTGGGCCAGAGGCTTCGTGTGCACCCCCAATCCTTTATCACCTGGCAGGCCCTCAGGGAGCTGCCTCCCCACGGGCACTCTGAGCCCCACTCCCTGCCTGGTGATGCCACTGACCCTTACGGTGCAGTGACCCCGTAACTACCTGGCGGACACTATGCTTAGAGCTCTACCTGCATCATTGTTTCCTTCTCACGGGCACTCGCCAGAGAGGGAGGATAGGATACCCCCATGTGTATTGTTAAATGCCCGTATTTTAGACCAGAAAACCGAGGCACAGCGAGCTCAGGTGATTTGCCTGGTCGCACAGCAGAGCAGAATGAACCCACGTCTATCTGACTCCAGGATCTGCTCTTACAACCATGTTGCTATGTTGTCTCTCAATAATCTACGTCAAGGTCGATCTGTAATCCCCCCGCCCCCCGTCACCGCAATGCCCAGGCACCACCTTCTCAAGGACAAGCCTTGGGGCAGCAAGGCTCTCTGCGTCTGGAGTGGCATCCAGATCCTGCCCGATCGGCTTTGAACTGTGGCCAGACCTGGGCACCAAGATAGGTTCTGTGCCCTCTGCCGGAGGGGCTTGCAGAGCTGCCCCACGTGGCCGAGCGGGCAGGGCACTGCACAAGCCGGGGCGTGTTATCCGCACGTGTTCTGCGTGAACGACACCCCGGAGCTGGGAGCACACACAGCCCACACAGCTGCTGGGCCTGGAGGTGGGCAGGACCGACCATCACTGCAGTTCAGAAGCACGGCGTCCAAAGGGGTCGCCCCGGAAGGAAACGGCACCGTGGATGGGGAGGTCTGCGCCGGCAGCTTCCCAGGACCCTCTGGGTCAGGGTCAGGGAGTGGCTGGCTCTTGCTGGAACCGCCTCTGTCCAGTGGAAAAGGACCCTGCTCCGTGGCCTCTGCAGACCGGACGGATCACAGCTCCAGCTCTGAGTTCCTCGCCCTGTTCCGGGGAGAGCTGCCCTCCTCATCCGTCCGCACCCTGGCTTCTTAGGACGGAAGAAGGGCCTTGGAGGGTCTCTCCAGTCCCGCTGCGCAGCGCCTGCCCCTCGCCATTCAGGGCCGCCGGCAGCTCCCAACCGAAAGCTGCCGCTCCCCTTGCCACTGCTCCCTTGTTTGTTTTGCTTTTATTGTTTGGCCAGGCCCAGCGCTTTATATGCACTTGCTCACGTGACCCTCAGCGTCACCCTCTGAGGCAGGAACTGTGATCAGCCCCATCTTACAGACAAGGGCCTGAGGTTCAGAGAAGTTATGTCACTCGCCCAAGGTCACACAGCTAGAAAGTGTCAGAACTGAGAATCAAATTTGGATCTTTTAGACTCTAGAGCCCAAACTCTTAGGGGATGGCAGTGCCATGTTTTCTGGGACTGTTTTCCTATCTGCTGGTGGGACTTTGGGTCTGGGAAGTCACATGGGTGTCTATGATATTGCTGCTGGGGATGATGGGATGGCAGTGATGATGGTGATGGTGATACTGATGCTGATAGTGATGATGGGAATAATAGTGATGATGATGGTGATGGTGATGATGGTGGTGAAGGTGATGATGAAAGTGATGATGGTGATGGTGATGATGGTGATGAAGGTGATGAAGGTGATGGTAATGATGGTGATGAAGGTGATGGTAATGATGGTGATGAAGGTGATGGTAATGATGGTGATGAAGATGGTGGTGGTGGTGGTGGTGATGGTGATGGTGAGGGTGAGGGTGAGGGTGATGAAGGTGATGGTGATGATAGTGATGAAGGTGGTGGTGGTGATGGTGATGGTGATGGTGATGGTAAGGGTGATGAAGGTGGTGGTGATGGTAATGACAGTGATGATGGTGATGATGGTGATGGTGAGGGTGATACTGATGCTGATAGTGATGATGGGAATAATAGTGATGATGATGGTGAGGGTGATGATGGTGGTGAAGGTGATGGTGATGGTGGTGATGATGATGGTGATGAAGGTGATAAAGGTGATGATGGTGAGGGTGATGAAGGTGATGGTGATGATGGTGGTGATGATGGTAATGATGATGCTGATCATGTACCCGTTTGACAGGTTATTGTGTAGATTAAATGAGATAACTCAGGCAACACATGGCTCACCATGCCTGTTCTAGAGTAAGGACTCCATTAGTGTTGGCTCAGCTGGGCTCCATGTGCCCTAGACCTCCAGAGGGGGCTCCACTGCCTTGGAGTTTGTTAAATAAACCTTCCTGTTTAAACACGGAGTGAAAGTGTGGATCAGAGACAAGGAAGGGAAACGTGGTGTTGTTCTCCTTGGACTCCTCCTGCCTTGGGGTAAGTCTCCATTTCCTGGCAGCCTCGGGCCCAGGCTCTGTGGACTGCTGCTCACAGGCCTCAGGAGGTGTGGAGGCTGGGAATCTGGTCTCGGAAGGTGAGGGGCTCTGCCCACAGCCACAGGCAAGCTGGGCTCTGGCCTGGCCTGTGCGAT
>PVJC01013726.1:0-37529 GCA_004026665.1 Murina feae
CACAAAGTCCTTGGTTGGTTACCTCCCACCCACCCACCCTCCCCCACCTTCCCTCTGAGATTCCACACTCTGTTCCATGTCCCTGGGCCCACTCTGTTCACCAGCTTATTTTGTTAATTAATATGAGTGAGTATATCTGAATTTTTAAAAAGTCTCTGTGGCCCCCCTGCCCCGCCGAGTGCACAAATTTTTGTGCACCTGGCCCCTAGTATATATATAAAAGACTAATATGCAAAGTGCCCCCTCGGGAGTTCAATCAGGAGACCGGGAGTTCGATTGCTTGCTATGTCATGGGCTGATCACCAGGGAGTGGTGTGGAATGAAGGAAGGCTCTGGCCAGCAGCTAGCAGCCAGAGAAGGAAGGCCTCATTGGGTAGCTGGAAGGCCCCGAGTAGCCTTGATCGCTGGCCAGATCTAGGGGTCCTACCCATGCACAAATTTCATGCATCGGGCCTCTAATGTTTGTTTTTTTAAAAATATATATATTTTATTGATTTTTTACGGAGAGGAAGGGAGAGGGGTAGAGAGTTAGAAACATCAATGAGAGAAAAACATCGATCAACTGCCTCCTGCACACCTCCTACTGGGTATGTACCTGCAACCAAGCTACACACCCTTGACCGGAATTGAACCTGGGACCCTTGAGTCCACAGGCCAATGCTCTATCCACTGAGCCAAACTGGTTAGGGGGGGCCTCTAGTGTTTTGACAAAAGAGCTGTGCCTCAACTCTGGAGGGTATGGCTCCAGACAACCTGGGAAAGAAGGAAGCTGGGGCTTCACCACATGGAAGGTGGGGTCTGGGCTGTTGCTATGGGCAACACAGCAAGGCAAGGATGGGGCTGAGGTCCCCAAGTCTTAGAGAAGTGCTGCTGGTAGGAGCAGAGCCCAGGCTATGGGGAATTGGTAGGTGGGGCTGCCTAGGGTCCTGTGTTTCCTCTGGCTTGATCTCCATTCTTATATTCCTAGAGCTGCCTGCACGGAAAAAAAACAAAACCCAAACCCACCACCCAAAAGGGAAGTGTTTCCTCCACCTTCCCACCCAGCCATCTCTCTGTCATCTGTCTGAGAGTCTGTCCATCCACCCACCCGTCGGTTCTCTCTTCCACACTCACCAAGAGCAGCAGCCCCCAGGACAAGGGAGAAGGAAAGCAGGGCCCAGAGGAGATGGGAGGCGCACCTCCCTCCTGGACCCTCCGAGAAGCTCGAAGCTCTGGGAACCCAGTGAGAAGAGCCAGGGCGGAGAGGATGTTTCCCCTGGGTCCTAACCACGTGGTGGGGTCGCAAACCCTGGAGGAGCCAGTCTCACATCCGCCTCTTTCAAAAACCCCTCGAGCTTCTGCTAGATTCAGGCACTGAGTTGATTGCTGGGGTCATGGAGGTGAACAAGGCAGTGGCATCCCTGCCCCTAGGAAGTGCATAGAGGGCAGGGCAGGCATAGGTGCCAGCAGGTGTAGACTTGGGTCAGGGAGGGTGCCGAGAAAGGGGGAGGGCCTCTAGCAGGGGCCGGCCTATGGGAGACAGGGTTTGTAGTGTGTCCTGGTTGGCTTGATTGCCGGAAGGCAAGGGGGGGGATGGGGGAGCTGTGTACACAGGAACCATGGCCCTGGGCACTGACCAACGACATTCCATTCCAGCTGAACCCATTTCCTCCGGGCCTCAGTTTCCCAATTTGTATGAAAGGGAAACTCACTGCTGTCCTGCCCACCTCTCCTGGGAGAGGCGTGTCCTCTCTAAGTATGAGTGGGACAAAGTGCACGATGCTCAGGTTCGTTACCAAGGGGCCTGCAGGATGGGGCTCCCATGGGTGCCTTTATCCTGTTCATCAAATGTCGGTCAAGACTTTTCCCAGGACAGTGACTAGGAGTAGCGGCCGCTTGGGACAATGAGCAAGCCTGGAGTCTAGGATCCCACAGGCCTGCGTGCCAGGACACCCCCGCCAAGACCCGCCGTGATCCCTCTTCCCTAAAACCGAGACCACGACCGACGCCTTGCACGATGGCTGTGGACCAGGGGTGACAAGCCCGCGGAAAGGGCCTGGAGCAGTCCTCCGGCGGCGGCGGCGGCAGCGGCGGCGGCACTGTGATTATAACCGATGTCCCTGCCGCCGCCTGGCTGCGCACGCTCGGAGGCAGCCTGCTTCTGCTAAGACGTCCCCCCTTTTGCACAGGAGTTGGCGTCTGCGAGCTCTGTGGGCCTGTTAGATCCTGGATCTGTAGATCTAATGGGCCTGTGACAGCCATCACTGAGACAATGAGACTTTGCTACCACAGTGAAATGATCAGATCTGGTGACACTCATTTCCGAGTCTCTGACAACAGCAAGGGAGGATGGGGGCGTCGGAAACCACTCCGAGACGTGCGGTGGATGTGCCTTGCACCTGAGAGGCCCCTCGCTTTTAGATGCGGATCAGAGTGACAGTAACCATGGCCCTTGGACCTTCCGGCTCACCTCACCCCCTCAGCCGCTCCCCTTGCCTCATTCTGCAGGCGAGGGACCTGAGGCTCAGGGAGGGTAAGTACTGCCCCAGGCCTGTCTGCCACCACAGCCAGACGGTTAGCCCCCAGGTGACTCCCCCTCCAAGAGCAAATCATCCCGCTACACAACTGGACACCTTTACTGGCTAGACACGAGGCTCAAGTCACTGGGGATATAACGTTGTCTCTGTGTTCCTCGAGAGGCCCACAGTCCAGCAAGGAGGATGCAGCTGCCAAGGAGATGCAACCAAGGCAGGCTTCCTGGAGGCAGCGAGGTGTGGTGCACAGATGTGGGCTTTGGAGTGATGCAGATTTGGGTTTGAATCTTGGCTCCATCACGTATTTCCCGTGTGGCCTTAGACATGTGATCATCTGTGCTGCCATGGCCTCCGCTGAATAAATGGTCCACGACGCCTTCCTTGCGGGGTGGCTGTGAGCACCTGGGAGGTGTTAGGTGTTCGCTGTTACTATTACTACTACAGCCCCTCATCCTGCTGCTACTCCTATCATCATCATTACAGTGAACTCTCAAAATGAACCAGAGTGTGAAGGCTGCGAGGATGCAGTGACCCGGGAGGGGGACGAGGACAGGGTGAGGGGTCTGCAGTTCTGGAAGGATCTGGGCTGAAGGTGGGGGTTGGGGTTGCGTTCTGGCCCGAGCTGTCTTGGTCTGTTTTTAAACCCTGAGCCTAGGAGGAGAGCCCAGCTGGCCCTGCCTCGAGCCAGAACCATGACAGGCTCCTGTGTACAGGCCTCTAGCCCTGTCAGAGGGGAACAGCCCTCCTGCCACCAGCATGTTTTGTGTGGCCCCGTGAAAACCCAGGACACGCGTAGAAGCCCAGGCACTGCCTGTTGACCCGTGGGGGTGGCTGAGCCTCCAAAGCCGGCTTTCTTGTGGGCATGTGTGTCCATGAGGGGTGTGGTCACATGGAGATGGAGTCTGAGCATCAGCCACGGAACATGTGGATGCTAACAGCACTGACCCAACCGGTCCGATGGCGGAGGCAGAGCCACCCACTGGGAACATGCCCAGTCTGATGGGAGAGGTCCTTACTCTCAGGAAGCTCCCAGGCTGAGAGAGGACTCAAGCCCCTCTCGCCTGGTTGGACGTGGAAGCTGCCAGTCCAATGGGGAGACATGGGTCTTCCCCTAAGAACGCTAACTCTGATGGGGGAGACCTAGCCTGACTCTCAGGCTCACCTGACCGTTTGATGGGGAGGAGACCCTAGCCTGAGGGAGACCCCCAGGGTGAAGTGGGAGATAAATCCTTTGCTCTCAGGGTGCTCCCCGTCTGACAGGGGAGATGGGACCCTTGTGAAGAGACTTAATAATAAGACACACAACAGAAACTTTCAAACGATGCAGACCTATTTCCAGCGCCGCTGAACTACTCCAGACTCCTCATTACACTTTCCTGGAACCTGCAAATAGCAAGAATGTGTAAATTGAGGAAAATTAATATAATTACCTGAGCTATTTCTTGTCATCGTTTCATGTCAACAGAAGCCACAAACCTTTCCTGGTGAGAAGCGGGCGGTTATGTCCCCGATGTGACAGCTGGCTCCTCCTCTGCAGGGAGCAGATGCCAACGGGGGCCCCGTGAGCTCTGGAAGCCCGCGCGCCCGTCCGCCCGTCCGCCCGACAGATGGGCCAGGCTGCCTGGTGGAGAGGGCCCCTGGGCCCTGAGTCAGGAGACGTGGCTGGAGGTTTGGCACCAGCGTGAAGGTGACCCACAGGTCCCTACGCCTCTGTGAACCCAAGTCTTACCCAACACTAGTCCAAGCCTGCTGACGTCTTGCTGGGTCCAGGCACTGTATGGGATTAGAGCATTATATCCCTGACCGCAATGAACTGTCACACCCATCCCCAGAGGAGGTTCCATTATTGTCCCCACTTTCCAGATGAGGAAATTGAGGCTCAGGGAGGCGAAGTCACTTGCTCAGTGTCACACAGCACAGAAGACCCCAGGGCTGTGGGTCTCAACCCTGCCACCCCTTCCTTGGCCCATTTCCCAAACCCACGTCTCCGCTCTGCCACCCAAGGACCCCGTGTGAGGACCCCGAACAAACCCCGGAATGTTTGCCAACCGCGCGCATCGGCCTCCTCTTCTGCAACTTGGGCGTATTAACAGCCCTGACTGCCTGGGCTATTCTGAGGATGAAATGAGTTAATTTACGTTAAATAGTCAGAGCCGTTCCTGGCCCGTAGGGAGCCCTCATTAACTTGATTATCTGCTCGCGCAGGAGCTCTGCCTGGGGTCTGTGCCGGGGTTGCTCCTCGGCAGAGCGTTAAACGCCAGGCGTGCCCCGAAGCCCCTGGCACCTGCTCAGAGCGGGATAGCTGAGCTCCTCAGCATGCGTTCACAGCGGTCTGTGCAGAAGCTCTAACCGTTCGCTGGCTGAGGACTCGCCAACGCCGGTGTCACGCACCGAGGATTTGGGGAAATAAAGGCAAAGTGCAGGAAACACCATCGTGACGAATAGACATCCCACTGCGAGCTGTTAGTTGAATCCAGAAATAGATGGTGTAAATGTGCAGAAAACAGTGTTTGAGCAAGCATCCTGGAGTAGGTTTCATTCATTCATTCATTCATTCATTCATTGTTCACGCACTCATTCCTCATTCATTCATTCACTCACACACTCATTCTTCCATGCATTCATTATTCATTCACTCATTCCTTCATGCGTTCATTCACTCATTCACTCATGCATTCATTCACTCCTTCGCTCATGCATTCATCTGTTCAGTAAGTGTCTACTGCTGGTTGCTGTATGCCAGTACAGGGTGGGGCAGTGGAGGCAGGACAGCCAATGAGTACACACTGCCTTTGCGTTCCTAGAGCAGACCCCTAGCCTCCTGGGCAACGGGTTTGAAAATAAAAGCTTCACAAGCCCAACATGTAGGGATGAGAACATTGGCTTGGGGGTCTCACAGATGTGGGACCTGCCTGGGGCTACATGGGGAAGGGGCCTCAGGACCATCCTTTTCCAGGCCCGTCTGAAGGAAGGGAGACCCACTGTGAAGCTGGACTCTAAACCCAGGGCTTGGGTTCCAGGGACAGGGGATGGGGGTGGGGGAGCTGTGGCCAGGGCGGCCGGCTCCATGCCAGAAGGTCTGAGTTTGTCAGCCTGAATCTAACTCTGACAGACAGACACGATCTTTCCCCCTGTTATTTCTGCTGAACTAGGTGACCAGGCCTTTTCCTTTGGCAAATCCAGGGACATGCACTTTCATGCTGCTTTGCATAAATCAGGAAACTCATTTGCATCTATTTGCATATTTGCTGGATGTGAGGTTTGAGAGGCCCAAATTTAATTTGTGTAAAATGAAATAAGGGTGTTGATTTCACCCCATCTCCACTGGCCTGAACCCCACAGGCTGGGGAGCTCAGAGGCGCTGGTGGTCTCCATTGGTTGGTTAGGCTAGGAAAGGACTCTGGGGCCAGCTCTCCCGGTGCTGCTCAGGACTGAGGGGGACCCACCCCCGAGCCAGGAAAGGGACCGAGAGGTGGTCAGTGCACCTCATAGTGACTTCAAGCAGTTGTTCTGGTCATTCTGCCATATGGTCCTTGGGCTTTTATTATATAGAAGGGTCCGTTTCACCTTAGAGCCGTGGTTGTCAACCGTGGCTGCACATGAGAATCACCTGGGAATCTCTTTAAAATCCTGCTTTCTGGGCCTCCTCTTCCGGAAATCCTGTTTCTTTGTTATGGGGGTGGGGCCACAACATTAGTAACAAAGAAACAGAATATCCAGAGGAGGAGGCCCAGAAATCAGGATTTTAAAAAGATTCCTAGGTGATTCTGATGTGCAGCCGAAGTTGAGAACCCCTGCACTATAGTCTTACGAGATGGGTTATTAACTCCATTTTAGAGATGAAAAAACTGAGGCACAGGAGCTGGAGTGACCCATCCAAGGCCACATGACTGGTCTTTAGAGGCCATGGACTCAACACATGATGATTTGGTTCCGGATCTTTCTGCCCTGATTAGAGAGAGGAGAAAGCCAATGAGAAGGCCCTCTCTTCTTCCCCTGTGTTTGCTGGACCACCTCATGAAGAAGGAGCCACAGTAGCTCCCATGCCCCCAGAATGGCCTGGTCTCCATGACAATAGATACACAGCCCAGTGGCAGGCCAACCCCAGGAAGGGCTGGAGGGGTGAATTCCTTGAGAGAAGGAAGCTCAGCCCCGGCCCCTGGCACACGCCTGGCGCCTGGCGCTGAGCAGGCCTCTGTGAGTACTTCTGGAGTTCACTCATAGATGAATGGACAGCAGGTGGCTCAGCCCTCCCTGGGTGAAGATTCTCGGTCGCCTCCCTCCATTGAGAAGTGGTATCCATTTCCATCCTTTAGAATCAGAGTCGGTCTTGAACGAGTTTGACAATGAGTATGTCGGAAGTGACACCGTGCCAGTTCTGGGCCTGGTAGCTTCTGCTTTCATGCTTGTGGGAGCTCTGTGTTGGCATGTGAGAAGTCCAGCTACCCTGAATGGAGGGATGGCAGGGACAGAGGTGACAGGAAGGACCTGGGAGAGGGTCCCAGCCCTGGGCGCGTGCACATGCACCCATCGTCTCGAACACTGAGGACTCCAAATCCAGATGACGTCACATCCAGCAGAAGAACCACCCAACTGAACCCAGCGAGCCCACAGAATCATGAGAGAGCGTAACAAAGGGTGTGTTTTAAGATGCTCATTCGGGGTGGTTTGTGACATATAACCCCAAGCCTCCTCCCCTTCCAGTAGTAAAAACACTCTGGATGCCCCCTCACCTGCTTTCTGGTGGGAGTGCCCATCATAACAGTACCTTGTTCCTTCAGTCGCAGGAGTGGGTGTGGGACCTAGGCCTGGTCAGGAGGACATTTCACCACCTGGCAAAAGTGAGTCAGAGGTTGAACACCGACCTGTGAACCAGAAAGTCATAGTTCAGTTCCTAGTCGGGGCACATGCCTGGGTTGCAGGCTCAGTCCCTAGTGTGGGGCGTGCAGGAGGCATTGGATCAACGATTCTCGCTCATCGTTGATATTTCTTTCTCTCTCTCCCTCTCCCTTCGTCTCTGAAATCAAGGATGGGCATGTGACCCAAGATGAACCAATCAGAGCCCTTCCCTGGGCTCTCTATATTATTGCTGGGCGAGAGAAGCTCTGTTACTTCTGGGGCTGCTGAACGGGGACAATGGGGACACAAAAGCTGCCTGTGGTCACGCTCCCCACCCTGTGCCCACGGCAGCTCAGGACGCAGCAATCCCAGCTGCGGTGGCAGAGAAGGAGGCTACGGCAGGACGGAGGGGTGGGGTGGTGACACCTTTGGGTTCTTGGAACCTCGGCCAGCTCTCCCTCTGGACTTCCCAGTTTCATGAGCCAATAAATGTTTCTTTCCCCCTGTAAGGTGGTTGACACACATCACACGGACTCCATTTCTTTGTCTTATTAAACTTAGAAATAGCTGCGCCTTCTGTCCTAGAGGCTCGGTTCTCCAGGGAAGGGAGAGCTGTCCTGCTCTGTCCCTGCTGGAGGCTTTACCCCCTTCCTTGCCTTCACAGGAGGCAGCTCCTGGTCATTTGCAGAGCGGGAGCAGGTCGGAGGCCCAGTGGTGGGGCCACCCATCCTCTCTCCTCTCTCCATGTGGCAGCTCAGTCTGGGCAGAGCGAGGAGGAGATAGGGGTGCGGGGGGGAGGGGGTGTGTGGAGAAGGAGAAGCAAGGGAATCCCATTAATTTTCCCAGCCCTAAATCAATTAAGTGGGAGCCTCTGATGGCTCTGATCTGATTTTTCATTTTCAGGATTACAATCATCAGCCGATATTTCTGGCAGCTCAAGCTTGAAATGGGACAGCACCGCGGAGGCTGGCAGAAAGGGAAGGGTACCCGATTACACCAATTACCTAATTGTTTGCTAATGAGACACCTGGTACATCTCGGGTGCTTACGGCAAGGGATGAAAAAGCTTCACACCATCATCGTTACTCTCCTTCGCTGGTGGTTACGTGCCCAGCTCGGGATTTTCCATCCCAAGGAGAAGTTCCGTTTTCAGGACCCTCTTCCCTGGATACCACTGGAACCCCTGCCATCTGTCCTCGGTCCTTCTTCCTGCTCTCGGAGGTAACGGAGTGCAGGGGACCCCGGTGTGCTTGGCCCTTGTGGGGGTGACACTGTACGGGTTGCAGGATGCATGGTGAGAAACGTCAGTCACCCCCAATCCAAAGAGCAGGTGGCATGAATTGGGTCAAAAGGTGTTCCGAGTCAGAAACCTCCCTTCCCCTTGCAGATGGGGAGAGGCTTAGAGAGGGCGTGACTTGGCTAAGGTGCCACCATGGGGTGTGGCAAAGCCGAACCGGAACCCCGAGTCTCCTGCTTCCTGATGTAATAGTCTTTCCACTCACCGCCTGCGGCCAGTGTGACCTCAGGCTGTTGAAGTCTCCTGTGCAACTGACTGGACTGGGAAGCAAATCTGGATCCGAAGGAAAACAGAATCGTGGAAGGCGTCCAGGCCTGGTGCAGCCCATTTATCTGCAGGCTCACGCCGGGACGGCTGCCCTTCCTCACACAGGGTATGCTGGGAAGGGCTTTGCTTTTGGTTCTGAAGAACCAGCAGCGTGACCTTTACCAAATGCTTTAACCCTTTGAGCCTCAAAGGGGACAGAAGGCCCAGAATGAGGGAGGGCTCATGAAAATTAAGAGTTAAAGGTTTATTCAAGGAACCATTTTCCAAAAGGACACACAAGGTCAGTGTGTGTGTGTATGTGTGTGTGCATGTGACTTCTATTATTTTATGTTAATAATAAAAATAGCTGCTGTTTACCGAGGCCCCATTATATATTCCAGGCATGTGTCAAATACTTTACATGTATCATCTCATTTAACCAGTGCTATGAGGCAGGAATGCCATACCCATTTTACAGCTGAGAAAACTGAGGCTTTCAGAGATCAGAGGGCTTAACGCCCATGGCACATGGCAAGGCCAGGATGGAAACCTAACCAATTTCCAAAGATCTTTATCAATCCACAGCCCAGGATATTCGCCCCCCGCCCCACCCAATGATTTTTAGAGAGAGTGGAAGGGGTTGGGGAGAAACAGAGAGAGAAACGTTGATGTGAGAGAGACACATTGATTGGTTGCCTCCCACATGTGCCCGACTAGGGCTGGAGATTGGGCCTGCAACCGAGGTACATACATGCCCTTGACTGGAATCAAACCCTCGGCCCTTCAGTCCAAGGGCTGATGCTGTAACCACTTTAAAAAACTGGCCAGGGCTCCGGAGACCTTCAGGAACAAGATGAGTCCCCTGGGTCCTTTAGCCTCCAGAGGATGAACTGCAAGGAGGGGCAGGGAGGGCAGAGGAGGGACAGTGTGTCTGAGGGGCGCCGACCACAAGCCCCCTCCCCCCTCCCCAGATCCTGACTTGTAGAGCTCAGACCTCGGGACAGCTGCTCTTGAAAACACGGTCAGCTTTGCTCTGCTGAACTTCATTAGCTTTATCAAATTAATTTACGCAAGCCAGTGTGGCCACCTAATTAAGACGCTTCCCAGGGCTCTGTGCTGGCTGCTTAATGAGGCAGGAGCGGCTGGACTCCGGTTCAGAGTGCCCTGGGGTGAGGAGAGGAGGAGTGTCAGAGCGTGACCTGACTGCTCAGGGTCCCGCTCCACCACGGCCCAGGCTGTGAGTGACCAGCGCCCGCCGTCTCCTCCATCTGCCTGCCCTGGAGCCCGCTCTGCCAGCTGGGCTTCCCGGGGAGGCGGTGTGCTGTGGCCGCAGTGCCTGGGTTTCTGTAGTTAATTTTGTAAGTGACACAGATAAGACTTTCTGTTGTGCCTGATAATGGCTCAGCCCTGCGGCAGAATGCCCTCAATTTGGTTAATGAACTTTTCTTCTTTCTGTAAATGAGATTGTTGAGATGGGAGGAGAGGATCGGCGAGGAGCCAGCTAGGAGGCTATGGCGGTGCTCCGGGTGAGCTGGGGGCTGTCTACCGGGGAGCAGGGCGGAGGGAAGGGAGAGCTGCTCCTTAGGCGTGATGGCTGGGGGCCAAGGAGTGTCAGGGATGGCATCCTTGTTTCTGGTTTGGGCAACTGGACTGATAGTGGTCAGTCCTGACCGTTCATTCATTCATTCATCCAATACACACACAATCGCACACATACTAGTACACATAGTGCTTACCTACATGCCAAGCCCTGGGTTCTAGTTACTGGGGATAAAGCCACAAACAAAACAGATCAATTCTCTGTCCTTTCTGAGCCAGCACTCTAGTAAGATTTAGTCTTAAACTCATAAGACTTTGTAAATTGTCGCCTCTGCCTCTGTTGGCCTTGGAGAAGAAGAGAGAGTGTCTGGCCCCACCCCTCGCTGCTTCCACATCCTGAGAGACTCGGCTGCTCCGGGCCTTTCCTGGCTCAGCTCGTCAGACCCTCAGACCCTAGGGGAGGTGCCTGCTCCCCTGTTTGCAGTGGAGGGTCCGACTCGGGGAGTCACCCAGGAGGAAGCAGGGGAGGCGGCGGGCAGACGGGTTCTGACATCTACGCTGCTGACAGGCATGCTGTGGTCCTTTGTGAGCCTCGGTGTCCTCATCCACACAGTGGTGGCCTGAGCCTCTCGGGCCTGCTGAAGCCTTGCAGAGGGGCCAGGACTTCCTGTCTCAGGCTTTGGGGATGATGTGGGAAACAGACGCTGGCGGCTTTGGTGCAGGCAGCCTGGGTGGCACGTGTGAGGGAGAGGGAGGGAAGAAGGTACCGGCCTGCCCAGGTCTCTGGTTCTGCCTGGGGACTCTGGGATGCTCCTGGGGCTGGAAGCAGCACAGGCTCCAGGTCCGATGGGCATGCAAAGCCCAGCAGCGGGGCTTTGCGTGAGCTGCTCCACCTCGCTGAGCCTCAGTTTCTCCAATGTCCCTACACAATCCCCAGCGCCGCTGGGGTGCCTGTTTCTGGTGTATGAGGGGAGGGAACCTCCCAGACCCCCCATTTAGGTCCTTTCCGCGTCATCACAGGCCTTTTCAGGCCCGTAGCCGCTGCCTTCTCTGTGTGTTCCCTCTCTCGCTGGCTCTGAATAAGCAGCCTTGATGGGAGGCCGTGGGCACAAGTTCCTCACCTCCTGTTCACCTCCCCGGGACCCAGGGCTCTCTGAACCCCTGACCCGGCGGCTCTTGCGCCTCAGTGTCTCCCATCTGCCTGAGCCCCCTCCCACTGACCCTCTTGGCCATCTGCTCTTCCCAAGCGCAGCGCGGTGGGACCCGTCTCCATCCCTTTACCCCTGGAGTGTGTCACAGGCTCATGAGGGCCTCTCACCACCGCCAATGCCAACTCTAGACCCGTGCAGAGAGCGTGGGCCCCGGGCTCAGACCTGAGATTCGATGTGAGCTCCACGCTGCCAGCGCGGCCCCCGGGGCCCTCAGCTCCCCATCGGGTGGGGCAGGCCTCAGTGTCCTCACCCGCCCAGGGTGGAGAACGGCGAGGCCCTCCTGGTAGGAGCTATGTTTCTTAGACTCGGCGGTTCTGATGCTGGGCTGGCTTATGCCTCGGTGAGGATTTGCCTGTGTGCTGCAGAGGGTGAGCTGCGTGTCCCAGGAGCTTGCTACCAGGCTCAAGGAGGCATAATGCAGCAGGAAGTCAGCAACGGAGGTAATTCAGATGGTTGTGATAGACGAGGCGACACAAACTCCTGCTCCCAAGGAGCTCGCTGTGCAGCCTGGGAGACAGGTGATAACCAAACTGTAACCCGACACACTTAATAAATAATAATGATCCTTGGTTATGGGCTGGGGACTGTAAAGTGCTTTATACGATTTTATCTTAATTCTCGCGAAACCTTGAGGAAACAGATATTGTCCTCCTCAGAGAGGGACACTGCTTGCTCCCAGGGAGCCGCAGCAGAGCTCAGAGGAGATGGCTATGGTTTACAGCAGGTGGTCCTGTGCTATGCCTCTGTGCACAGGCCGTGGCCTCCTGAGTGACATCTATGCACCAAACCAGGCACTGGCCCTGCCATAATAACCGTCTCAGTACTGCAATCAGGGTGGCAAGTGACAGAAAACCCAACTCAAACAAGTTTAAGTAATGAAGGGAATTCTGTTTATATAACTAAACGGGGCGGGGGGGGGGTGCCTGCTTCAGGCAAGGATTGATCCAGCTCTAGGCCCTGATCGGCATGGATAGATGCATTTTCCCTTTCTCCACCGCTTGGCTCCCCTCCCTCGGTGTGGCACCGTTCACAGCAGCCCCGCCCCTCCTGCCTGCAGGCTCCTACTAGCAGCTTCTCCTTTGCAGCCATGAGTCAGTAAGGGTCCACTTCACCCAACAGTTCCTTCTACGTCCCAGAATTTGGCCTGTGGTTGGCCAGACGTGGGTCATGTGCCCATTCCTGAACCAATCGCTGTGGCTAGGGAAATGGAAGACACTGATTAGTCTAAGTTGGGCAAGCCCTTCCATGGCCAAATCACACGGCCAGGAAATTGAGGGCAGGGAGGGAGGAGGAGATGAAAGGAGGATGCCAAGGAAGCAAACGACAAATAAATAGCCTCTACTGCCCTCCTACAAGAGAGATGTTGTTCTTCCCATTTACTGGATGAGGCCACTGGAGGTCAGAGCAGCCACAGGACAGGATGGTGCTCTCTGATGGGGGAGGCGGTGTTCCAGAGGGGAGAGCCGGCTCGCCATTTGGAGGCCTGACATCAAAGATCCTGCGTGCACACACAGACACACGCAGACACACAGACACACACGCACACGCACATGCACACGCACACTTAACAAGGCCCTTGTAATCCTAACTCTTCCGACTTTCCCTAAGCACAGCGTAGCACCTCGCTCTACTAACCAGAGAATGCAAGTGGGAACGGGGAGACTAATTTTTTTCAATCACATCGGCAGGTGGTGGTTCCTGAGTGCTGGGGCGTGTGGAGGCTTCTCCATCCTTGGCTGGTGGAGTGGAGCTGGGGATGAGCTGGAAGCGCGCTCCTAGGTTGTCTGAAGAGCTTGGAGCAGTCAGGAGCCTTGGCCTGCCAGCTCGCTCACCTCCCGGAATCCCTCCTGCCTGTTGGGAGTTGGGGACCGTTCGGCGATGACACGGAAAGTTGTCCACGGCTGTGTTACTTGCCGCAGGGTCGCCTGGGCACACCGTGACCTCAATTTTGCATCCGCATGTGTCTTTGGCGCACATCTCCGTCTACCAACGGCAGCATTTACGGCTGGTCTTGTGTGGCTGCTCGTTCTCCATCCGTGTAGTCACTGTCTGAGCCCCCGCAGGCTCCTCCAGCCCCGCAGCTCCATCTGCGGGACACTCTGCCTCTGGAAGCAGATACCTGGCAAACAGCAAGCACGGGCCCCCTCGGCCTGGACCCTGCAGGCGGACAGTTCTCCTGCTCTTACTCTGTGTCGCTGCAGGACACGTGGAATCCCCCTGCCTCTCCGTCTGAGATCCTCACACTTTTATGGAGGTCCCACCACTTTCTAAGTGCCTTCTTGCCCTCTCTGATGCCCTTGTGCTTCTCCAGGGCAATCCTTAGCTGCTCTGGGGTGGGGAACCCTTGCTTTTATATCCTCCTGCATTTTTTACATCTTCCGTCTTATGTCAGAAGTCATGACAACACAGTTGCCTGGATGGGCTGAGGGGCGAGGGTGAGGGTGGGGGCTGGTGTGTGAAGGAGGACTCTGAGGGGAGCCTTGCTTAGAACCCCAAATAAGGGCTGATATTGGGAGTAGAGAGAAGGAGGTCAATGGGGCCGGGGGAGGAGGGGACACCTGTAACGCTTTCAACAATAAAGATAAATAAATAAAAAAGTACATGTGGAAACAAAAAATAAAAAAAGAACTGCCGATATTTATTGAGCACTTACTATGTGCCAGACCCTATTGTAACTGATCGACACGTATGAGCTCATTTATTTGACTTAACACTTACTTTGATGGCCGAGGAAACACGCTCAGCCAGAGGAAGTCATGTACCTAAAATCACCCAGTGGGGAATGGCTAGAATGGAGCTTTGAACCCAGGCAGTCCAATTCTAAAACCCCTGTTCCCAATCATTCCTCCTGCAGCCAGCGGGGCTGGGAGGGGTGTTGGTGGTGAGGGGGGGTGAGGGGTGAGGTGGATGGAGCCCTCAGGACCAATCAAGGGGAGGAAGAAGTTCAGGACCAGGCCCCCTCTCCCTGCTGCCATGAACCACCCACCCCCTGGAAGCATTGCGCCCCACTGGGATGCGCATGGCCAGTGTCTTCCTGTGGTGGCTTAACGGACTTCCTGCCCTTGACCTCAGCTCTGCTTGTTGAATCAGCATGCGAGCCACCCCTTCAGGCTCCCAGTCGTGGCTGGATTCTGCAGGGGAGCCTTGGAGGCTAAGTCCTTTCATGGTGACTCGGGAATGCAGCCTCCCCCCACCGTCACGCCCAACCCTTCTGTCTGAGCTGCGGGTGCAGGCCTAAGGACCTACTGGGTGCTCTCTCTGCCCACTCTCTCACTGCCCTTCACATCCGCCCTATGGTACCATCCACCTTTTACTACTGAGGAGGCTCAGAGAGGTGACGTCACTCACCTAGGTGACAGCCAGTGAGGGGGCAGCTTGGCTGACACTCATCCCCCTCCTTCAGGGCTGCAACAGGAGACTCGATCCCCACTTTAAGTTCTAGACCTGACCGGGCCTTCTCGGGAGGGGGGTGGGGTCTGGCAGGGGAGATGGGAAGGGACAGAGCTCCAGGACACAGGCCCTGAGTGTTGTTGTCCGATGCCTCCGGGATAACTTCCTGCGGGGGTTCTCTTAAAGGAGCCGTGGGGGTGAGCATGGCCTGTGGGTGATGGACTCTGCCGGATGGGGGCTGCATACCTCTTAGTCCTAACCCCACCCCCCAGATAGCCTTCAGTCTCATCTCCCACCCTTCCCATCCTGCCTCCCTTAGACGCTCAGAACGGTTTTTGTGGTTCATCTCTTCCAGGCTTTCAACAGATTTCTCGAAAACTGCAAAAGCCTCTGTTGCAACGACATGTTGTTGAAACAACCCTCAGGGCATCAGGCAGACGAAAGGAGGTCTAGTCTGGTGGCAGCTGGGGGTCAGGGCAGAGCTCCATGTCCTTTGCTCCTTTTTCAAAATGCCCCAGAGGCCATTCCAGGGAACCCCACGGTGCCAAGGAATACACTTTGAACACCTTGTGCAGACCCTGCCTTGAGCAGGTGGGGAGAAGGAGGCCTGGAAGGGCTGCCCTCCTTGCTCAAGGTCTGGGGGGGGGGAGGGGGAGAGTCAGGGGCAGAGCCAGGCCCGGGCTGCCTGGCGTCTGAGGTGTGTGTCCCCTGTGTCCTCTGCACTGCGGGGCCCTCACGGAGCTCGCGGAGCCGCGCTATGCAAATGCCACACGCCGGGTGCCTTTGCTCACGGTGCGGGGACAGGTGCTTCCAGTTCCTTATCACCCAGCGGGGATGTCACTCCCGGCCTTCCCCACCCCTGCGCTCCAGCCCGAGATAAGGGACATTACCTGTCTCAGAGTCCGGAGCTCCAGGAGCCGGAGATGTAATAAATGATGCTTGCTGATCAGCACTGTGTTCGCTGAATCTCCTTGAAGAAAAGACACAGAAATAGCTCGGCGGGCTCCAGGTGGCCAAGGCCTGGATGCCCGAGGAGGTGTGGGGACCAGGCGATGCGAGGCCTTGGCAGACACCTAGGTTTACGGGGACCCTTCTCAGTGGGAGTCCATAGGGAGGTCTCCAGCTCCCCATGGAGTAAGCTGGGTTACTAGCAGGGGAGACGAAGTTCCAGGGTCTAAGAGTCTCCACCTGGTTGTGTGAGCTTAAGTCTCTGCTCCTCCCTGGGCCTCAGTTTCCCCATCTGTACCATCAGCCATTGGCCTGAATAATCTCTAGAGCCTTAGTAGCCTCCATCAGCTGAAACCCAAGGTGCCCTGGGGCCCCTGATGCAGGCAAAACTTGTGGGCTACCCCTCGTCTACACACCCGGGACCAACTGCACGCTGCAGCCCTCCTTCTGCCTCCCTGGTCCCCCCTGCGCGCGCACACACACACACACGCACTCCCCATCCTGGAGGCCCGACTCCAAAGGAAGCCTGTCCTTTGTCAGCAGAGCTGCTTCGCTCAGCAAAGGGGCTTTCATTTTTGTGAGCAGGACTTCCACCGCGTCAGCGGAAACCCCTGGCTGGGGAAGAAACGGCCCCTTCCTGCAGTGGGAGCCTTCAAGGAGCCCAGACTCTGGTCCCAGGAGTGTCTGTCCTGGAGTGGCGGTCAGCAAGGTGAGCCTGCTGGTGTAGCTCAGTGGTTAAGGGCATAGACTTTGGAGTCAAACGGGCCTGGCCTTGAATTCTGGCTCTGCCACTGACCTTCTGGGTGACCTTGGGCTAGTGGCGTCATTGTCAAGTGACTCCGTGTCTCTAACTGAAATATGGGGGCTAATAAGAGCATCCAATTAAATTATAGGAATGGTTCAAAAAATAAGGGATAACCGGGATAAAACATCCAGCGCACAGCCCGGCCCGTGGTAAAGACTCCCTTCTGACACACTGATCGCCTCACGACCCACATTCCCAGTCATTCTCGTACCTGTGTCCCTTGCAGTGGCCTTGTGCCTATGACCTTGCATTTTCCCTCGCCCAACAGGCAGAGCCCATTTCCCCCTCCCTGTGGGTGGTCCGGCCCTGTGGCTTGTTTTGGTCAGTGGGAACGTGCTGGGAGCGATGCTGCACCAGCTGCAAATGGAGGCCTCCTGCATTCCCCCGTGTTTGCTCCTGCACCTTGACCTTGGCCTCGAGAGCTTGCCCAGGCTGCACTCTGGAGGACAGGAGACACCACCAGAGGAGCCAGTTGTCCCAGTTAGTCAGCTAACAGCCAGCCAACCCCCAGACACAGGAGCCCCGCTCCAGCCAGAGCCACTGAACTGACCTGAGTTTCATGACCCACGTCATTGTTTAAGCCACTGAGCTTGGGAGGATCTGCCACATGGCATTGTTATGACACTAGATCATGGACACAGGTATTTGTGCCACTGCGTGTGGCCTTGGGGGAGTCATCTCTGTCTGAGCTGTGCATTCCTATTTGCTAAATGGATGTTTGTTGTGACAACTGTGGCTTAGACGCTGGAGCGAGACTGGGCTTTGAGCCCTAGCTCCACCACTTGCTTTGTAAAAGCCTTTCACATTTATTTTACTTATTTATTTTTGTCATTTCCCCCTCGTCACCACTTTCTTAATGCCTAAGCTTGAAATAGCACCAGGCCTATCTGAGCCTCATGCTCTTCGCTTGTTGGGTAATAAAACCATCTCAGAAGGGCTGATGTGAAGATGAGAGGTTCTTATTTCAGAGGCTGAGTCCAGCCTGGCACATAGTGGGGACATGTTTCGGTTGTTTATTGCTACACAACACACACACACACACACACACACACACACACACACACACACAAAACAAGTGAGGGGTTTAAAATAAGCTGACTGGATTTTAACATTGGTAAAGTGGACACCATTGACCGCTTGGCCGCCGAATACCGTATCTTCCCTTCCCGTTCTCCCGCCGTTCCCTAGCTTGCCGTGCATTCTTTTCAAAAATCGGGGCTTTTCTAAAACACTGTGGGACGCGGGACAAATTATTAAAAATTGGGACTGTCCCTCCAAAAGCGGGACGTCTGGTCACCTTGGTTTAAAAGGACAACTGTTTAGAATTTCCCTCGATTCCGTGAGTCAGTGGGGTGGTTTTTCTGCTGCACCTGTTCTCAGGAGGGTGACTGGGTGGGGGCCCCTTCCTGGGAAGTGGGGTTTCTCAGTGCCCAGACTGGGCAAGTGCCAGCCACACTGAGGCGGGCATGTTACTCCTGTTGTCCCGGCCACTCCCGCAGCAGCACTGCTGTAGGCACGACTGCGCTGGGGCAGTCTGGACGGCTTCGCTCACAGTTCCCAGTGGGCTGGCTGTGTGTTGGGAGCTCCATGAGGGTTCTCTGCTGTGGCTTCACAGCCTGGTCTTCCTTACAGCTGGGAGGCTCCAGGTAGCATTCCTTCCGAGAGGGGGTGCCAACCAGCAAGTACCTTTAGAGCTCCTGCTCGCTCATGTCCCATCGGCTAAAGTGAACTGCATGGCCTCCCCCAGAGTCAGTGAAGGAGAGGCCTCCACTAGGGCAGAAATAGCAGGAGGTGGGGGCACCGGTGTTCCGCAGGCTTCTTAGGCGATTTGGGCCGTTGCCGTGATTCTTATCGATATAATGAAAGGCCTGGATTGATGATCCCTGAAGTCCCCCCCTCCCAGCGCCTCTGTTCTGTGATCCAGGAGGATGAATGACTTGCCCAAGGCCACACGGGAGGTGGGGGGCAGAGGCAGATAAATCATGAAACTCCCACCAACAGCTCTATTGATAAAACAATCAGTAATCGAGAAACGACAGAAACATAAAACATTATGCATCTGAACGTTTAAGAGTTTTAAACGCGGAAGGATAGTGGCAGTGGCCAGCCATTCAGGGCCGGCATTATCGCAGACGGTGAAGGGTTGGGAAGTCAGAGAGGCCCGGGGCAATGGGGATGACTATCACAAAGACCCTAGACCCCTTCCCACAAATGTGCAGAGGCCTTGAGGGAGGAGCTGTGTTTTCAAATCAAGAGTTTTCAAATGGAGCCTCAGAGAGGTCAAGCCCTTTACCCAAGGCTGCACAGCTGGGACATGGCAGAGCAAGCCTGTCTAGTTTCAAAGTCCAGGGTGCACTTTTGGAGCCAAGCTACAGCTAAGTCCCTTACTGGCTGTGGAGCTTTGGACCAGGACCGTAACGTCTCTGGACCTCAGTTTCCCCAGATAGCTGCAAGGATGAAATGAGAACATGCACGTTGAACCCTGAGCCTGGTGCCTGATCCCAGGAAGCCCTCTGCAATGCCTCTGGCGTCCTGCACTGAAGCTCTGTGATCCCGCCTGGCGGTGGTGGCAGGGACAGGATGACAGGATGACGTCTTCAGCCTCTTTAGCACAGAATTCTCCCCCACGGCTTCATAAACGGGTGCACACGTGTCTCCCACCCCTGCAGCCCCCGCACTAGTGGATGATCAAAAGGAAACACGAGCGAAACCTATCTGTTGGCCAGAGGTGCCTGCTGCTGAATTATTCCCGGGAAGGGCCCCACGTCCCCTGGAAGGGTGACCTCTATTAAAGTTCAAAAGCTGCATATTGGGATGCAGCGTGCCGCTCCTGTCTCTTTAAAGAACCTGCTGTTAAGTTTCAAAGACCCAGGCCAGGCGTGAGGAGTGTCTGGGAGCGCAATTCCTGGGGGAGGAATATTCCATCAAACGCCTGTGATGAATGGGACCCTCACCACTGCAGACACTCACATCCGGCAAGCAGCCTGGCGCGGAGACTTCACTTGCTGGGATAAAGGGCGGCTCGTTCCAAACGGAATGCCTGAGCAAACACCGGTGCCGTGTGCTAGGCTGCCTCCCTGTCCTTAGCTGCAGCCCTGGTCTCCATCCCAACCCCTGGGCTCAGCCAGTCTGGGTTTCAGGCGGGCCAGCTCCCTGCCAAGAAGCAGAACTGGTCACAGGTACCAAGGGGCTTCTGTGCGCCCAGGATGTGTGGGTGCTTTGCATAGCTGGCTCATTGCGTGCCCACCATGTGCGGCCAGGTGGGGGTGATGGTCCCCATTCTGCAGAGAACATGAAACCCAGAGGGGTTGGTATACTTGTCTAAAGTCACACAGCCCAGGAAGCCTGGAGCCGGGAACTGGACTTCATAGCGGTTCTCTTTGCACCGCCCAGAATGCCGGCACTGGTGAGCTCTTAAAGGCAAGCAGTACGAACGCTGGCATTTCATAGGAGGGAAACGGAGGCCCAGCGGTGAGAAGTGACTTGCCCAAGGTCTCACAGCCAATTCGGCAGAGAGGGATTTTCTAGTCGTCAACAGAGAGAGAGAGTTCAGCTCCTGGCCCACGTTGGCACTTCCTGGATTTAAGTTCATTTCCTTCTTTTTTTTCTCAGCCACGGCTAACGGAAGGCAGGGAGTTACAGGGATGAGAACTAAAGGGGACTCAGTGAGGTGGAGTGAGTCCTGGCTCACCCAGCATCCTGGGTAGCAACCGGGTGCGCTGTTCCCCCTTTGCACACCCCAGTCCCTTCAACTCTGACCCTAGGCCTGCAGGTGCAGGCGCAGCTGTAGAGCTGTCCTGGGAGTCAAGGGCAGCCTTCTGTACTCAGGGTTCCCAGCAGATCGCATGCAGCTTCCAGAGGCCGGGCCCTGCAGAGTCTGGGTGCCCACCACGACCGTCTCCTCTTCCATCTCACCCGCTCTCCCATCCATGCCCCACTCCAGACAGAAGGGCTAGAGCAGACTCTCTAAGAGCCTTCATGCTTCCTCATTGCTCACAGGCTCACAAGGGCCCCTCTTCCCCCTTGCCCTTGCCCTGAGCAGGATGGCTGCCCGTCCCTGCCCATATACCAGCTCTTTCCCGCCTCCTGCCCTTTCTCATGCTGTTCCCTCTGACTGGAATACCCTTCCCTGGCTCCCCACCTAATGCAATGCCCCCTTTAGAGCTCAGCAGAGGGTGCCTGGAGCGTGCCCCTCTCTTGGGCTGCCTTCTCTTGGAGTGCCCATTGCCTGAGCAGTGATGCCCTATTCCAACTCCGTTTCCCAGACTGGACTGTGTCCATTCACCGCAGTAGCTCCAGGACCTGGCACACAGTAAGTGCTCTTTAAACACTAGTGAAACTGAATGGAGTTTGTGACCTGCCTTCCCCCAACCTGCAGCTGTCCATGGGATGCGGGCATGGCTGTGTGTGCATGTGCACAGGTGCGTATGTGTGCATGTGTGTGTGTGTTTTCATGCACAATGGATTCCAGCTCTCCTTTGAAAAAGGCCCAGGAGTCCTGGTTCGGGTCTGAGGGTCCTGAACTCTGAGCCCGGCTGCAGGGAGTTGGCCGTGGGGCCTGGCCAGGGGCCAGGTTGGTTCCTGTCTTAAAGGCACCAGCCTCCCTTCAGAGCTATCGAAGGGCATTTTGTGGAGGCGGTTATGTAAGAACAAAGCACCTTTCCTTTTGTCCTGGGCTCAGGAGCGGTGCGGGCTCTCCATGGGCCGCAGGCGCAGGGCAGGGGCTGTGCTCCCTGCTCCGTGTGGATTATCTCATTTAATCTCCCGCTAAGCATTTGAGGTGGGTTATGTGATCCCCCTTCAGACGCAGACACAGAAGCTCAGGCTCCTGTGATCACTCGTCTGGGGGGAGGGGCCGAGACTGGAACCTCGTTTACTGGATGCTGGGTTTGTATGCATTAACGGGGACCTAACCCAGCTCCAGTGAAACCCTGCCTGGCAGCCCCAGCCATGCCCATGCCCAGGCCCATGCCCACTAAGTGTCCAGGGTTATCCTGCCTCCGTCAGCCTCAACCCAGACTCCAGTCCTCACGGGAGGTCCCCCTCTCCCGTCCGTCAAGCAGCTCCCACCCGCTTGATTGCAATTAAGGATGAGAACCACTGGATAGGGCTCTGCTGGTGAATTAATACCCTGATCTCGCCCCAGCCAACGCTGGGCTGCTGCACAGCTCGGGGGGCGGAGGTAGTGCCGCTCGACGAGGCTGCAGGCAGCTCTGAGATCCTCCTCCTCGGACAAGAGGACACAGTGAGCTCGCATCTGCGGCTGCTTCCCGTCGCTGCCAGGGCGGTTCCCCAAGCCCGGGCCTCTCTTCCCCTGAGTTGCTGGTCTGAGGTCCCAGGCTGTGCTTGGGTGGTGGCAGGGCGTGCTGGCAAGGGCCACTGCCAGGCTGTGAGCTCCCCTTGCGGAGACAGGGCCCTGTGTGGGGCCTGGCACAGCACCCACGAACCAAGGGCAGAATGGAACTGCCCAGGGTCCTCTGTGGCTAGTTCCTTCTCCTCCTCACCATGGTGACAACGAAGGTCTGCCTCAGGGTGTGGGGAACCCGAGCCCTGGTGAAGGGAACCAGATTTTAGCCAGGGTGTTGGAGGGAGAGACACAGGTAAATCCTGTCACCTGGGCTCACACCTCAACTGTTCTTCCAGGGGTCTCAAAGCAGCAGGGAGGGCATGGAGTCCAGAGTCAGATGGACCTCTGGCCAGTGTCTTTGGATGTGGGATCCGACTTTGTTGAGCCCATTTCTTCCTCCGTGAACCGTGAACTACAGCACGCCCCCCCCTCCCCCGTCTCTCCCAATCTCAGGGAAGTGGAGTGGAGAGACAGGAAGGGATTCCCCGGGACGTGGAGAGAAACATCCATTGGGAGAGGTGCCACCAGCATTCCAAGGTGGCCAGGGCTCTGGCTGTGCCTGAGGGATGGAGACAGGCCAGCAGTGGAGAAAGGGAGAGAGAGAAACAGGAGACTGAGACAGTGAATAAAAAGAGACACACACGGCCCTGACCGGTTTGCCTCAGTGGATAGAACGTCAGCCTGCAGACTCAAGGGTCCCAGGTTCGATTCCGGTCAAGGGCATGTACCTTGGTTGTGGGCACATCCCCAGTGGGGGGTGTGCAGGAGGCAGCTGATCGATGTTTCTCTCTCATCAATGTTTCTAACTCTCTATCCCTCTCCCTTCCTCTCTGTAAAAAATCAATAAAATATATTTTAAAAAAAGAGAGACACACACACATACACACACACACACAACCAAAGAAGCAGCAGAACATGGCAGAGACCTGAGACAGACAGGCCTTCAGACCCACCACCGGGGGTCAGGCCCTGGGGAGACCTACTCTCATCTTCGCTGGAGGCAGGGGCATGGACCGGGTGACCCCACCTACTGGACCTCTCTTCTCTGGCCACGACCCCATTCTTTTGAAGAACAGATTCCAAGCCCGTAGCTCCATGACCCCTTGGGCACCTTGACTGGTTTCTCTCCCTCTGCCAGTGGATGCCAACCTCCTTCCCTGGCCAGGGCCATGCAGAGCAGGTGGTAGCGTCCTCAGGACTGGTTGGGGCAGCCACACTAGTTCATCTCTGACACATGCATTCAGCGAGCATTTGTTGTCTCTCTATGGCGTTCAGGCACCGAGGTAGAGGGAGAAATTAATCACACGCCGTGCCCTAAGGAGTCAAGTGAATAACATTCAAAGTGCCATCCACCTACCCCCTGTTTTCTCATCATTCATGCATCCCTCTGTCCGTCCGTTCATCCAATGAATAGTGAATGCCTACCAGGACACAGACACGTAGGTCATCCCTGCCCTCAGAGTCACAGACACGCAAATGGACAAGGAAGGGGCTCTGAGCTCTGGCCAGATTCTGGGTCTGGGCACCCAGACCTCTTCTTGCACTGACTTGCTGGTGGGCTAGGTGGGCTGTGCTGGAGCAGTAACTGGTGCCCTCGGCCCAGGCCTGGGTCAGGGATGGGGTGGGGCTGCCAGGATCCATTCGGAGGGGCCTATGGTCCTGACGTGCTAAGAAGGCTCCCAGAGCTGAGAGAAATATTTTCCAGGGTTGGGGGTGCAGCCCAGAGCCTGCTGTAAAGCTTGCCCCTTAATACCTTGATGATGTCGTGCATAAGAATGCTAGCCGCCTGCCACGGGGAAGGGGAGGAAATCCATTTCCAAGCTGGGAAATTATTGAATATTTAGGACCCAGAGCAGATCGTTTGGAAGGGAAATGAATTTCTGCGGCTTCCTCTGGGCAAGATAAATCAGCCCAGATGCTCTTGTATTTTCATCTACCCCCGAGGAGGGTCTGGGTGGGTGTTTATGCAGCGTTAGCATAATCGTTCTTCCAGAAGTGGTAACAAGTGCTCCCCGAGCCACCAGCTCCCTTTTAATGCTGGCATGGTGGACCCCACTGCTCAGCCCCTGCAGCTCTGGGCCCTGGTGCCCAGGAAGGGGAGGCGGGGCAGCGGTCCACGGCGCCATTTCCTTCCCGATGGTTATTGTTTTGCTGGCTCATGGGGTGTTGAGCAAGATCCAAGTCTCAGCTACTGACAATGGGAGACCCAACCAAGAGTTTGGGGCTGGGCCACGGGTCTAAGCTGTGAGGTAGGAGGGCGAGGGGGGCTGGATTTAAGTGAGACTTAAGGAAGGACTTCCCCTGTGTTTGTGGCATTGCTCTCCCTAGGCGATGGGTCAGAACAAAGCAGCCCCTCATCTATGGGGAGGAACAGAGGGTGGATGAATGGCCTCTGAACCCACCTAGGATTCAGTGATGTCCAGATATCAATCTGTTAATGTATTGGAGACTCCTGCCTTGGCCCTGGGTACTGACTCATTTTTCTTCACAAAGTTATCCTCTTGCAGATCAGGCCAACTGCTTTCTGTGAGGAGCGAAATAGGACATATTTTCATGTTGGCAGGCCATACAGTTTCTGTCACAGCCACTGAACTCTAAGGTGAAGGGTGAAGGGGCTTTAGACAATATGTAAATGATGGGTGTGTCCGTGTCAATAAAGCTTTATTTGATAAAAGCAGGCGGTGGGCCGGATTTGGCCCCTGTCACTGCTCCCGGACTCCTATTCTAGATCGTGTTATCAAACGGAGACTGAGCCAGGGCTTACTGGCTTTGGTCTGTTTTAGAAAAACTCTACTTTTTTTTCCTGATTAGAAAAATAATGCTTTCTCCCAGTGAAAAATTAAAATAATACAGAGATGGAAAGCCCTTGGTAACCCTCTGCCTCTTCAAAGAGCTGCTTGTGCACAGTTTGTGTTTATTTTGGTCCTAACACTGTGTCTTCTTAAAGGTCATCTTTCACAGACGGTGCTTACTGAGGCTGTTAGATTCTGAGTGCCAAGTTGCGGTGGGTTGAAAAGAAACCTGGGAAGTTGAGCCCAGGGTGAGAGGAGGCGGAACGTGGACTTTTCTTCCCTGGGACTGTTCCCGGCCAGGGAGCTGCTGGCTGCCTTAGGCAGTGAAGCCTGCTGTGTGCTGAGCTGAGCGGGCAGAGTGGTGGGTGGAGGAGGTGGGGAAGAGAGCCAGGCAGCTCCTCCCGCCCTGGGAGGTCGGACCTCCCTGGGAAAGCATGCTGAACCCCAATGGGGTGTTCTTGGCAGCGGGAGAGGAATGGGAGCTACACAGGTGCCAGTGGCTTGGCTGCCCCCAGGGTCTCCCAGCATGGGCACTGGGGCTGATAAACCTGCCCCTCTCTGGAGAAGCCCTAGAGGGTTGGGGGAAGGTGTCCTGACCCCTCACCCACCTCTTCACCTGATTAAAAAGACAGGAAAACAGTGGAGAAAGAGAGGACAACGAAGGAGGGAGGATTCTAGCGATGACAAAGGGCTCCCATGGTCCCTTCACCCTGTGGTCCCATGCTCCGTGGGGGGGTGGGGGGGTGGAGTGGAGAGTCTGACTCTCCGTGGGTCCTAACACCATCTTTGCCCTGAAACAGGAGCCCAAATCCCCCAACAGTGGTTTTTCTTTAGCCTCAGTTCCACGAAGGAGAAAATGTCCTTTCCCAACGATGACAGGAAATGAGAGGAAAGAAGGGTAGCGAAATGCCACCTGGGCCAGCTGTGCGCCTCCATGGCAGCGGCGAGAGGCTGGGTGGGCACTGCCCCTGCCGAGGCCAGACTCATGGCCACCAATCCCTGATGCTACCGGCACACGCCTTGGCCCTCGCCCCCTCATTTTTGGTTGTTGGCATTCTGAGGTCAAGCTCAGGCCTGACCCAGGCACAGGAAATGCCCGGTGCATCACAGTTTTCTGTGATAAGCAGAACAGCCGGGTAGTTGTAAGAATAGGTTTAGAGAGCATTCAGGTCTGGGTTCAAGTCCCAGCTTTGTCACCTCCTCATCATAGCCAAGTTTTGCCCCCTTGAACCTCAGTTTTCTCATCTGTAAAATGGGCACGTTAGCACCTACGGATCACATGAGGTGATCCATGTCATGCCTGCCCGGTGACAGCTATGGGAGTGATCTTTTATCCCTTCAGTAAAATGCAAGGAGGGACATGGAGATAATTGGTACTAAATCTCAGGCTGATAGGAGGTCTGGAGAAAACTCTGTGAGAGGTCCCACCTTTTATTTTATTTGATTTTCTTTTACTATAGAATTTCACAATTCTCAATGGACTCAGTTGGACAGCAAACTCCTGGGGTCAGAACCTTGACCATCTTGTTTGTGGCCATATTTCGAATGCCTGGCCAGGGCCTGGTGACCAGGAGGGCTTTCTCCCACGGACAGGGTAAGAGGCAGAAGAGCTGAGCCCTGACCCTGAGTCCCCGCCTCCCCGCCTCCCCGCCTCCCCGCCTCCCCGCTGGCCTCTCCTTCCTGCAGGCCCCAGAGCCCATGGCCCAGTTTCCATGCCACCGTATTACACCACAAATTAATTTCAGGTTGGCTGGATTTAATTTGGTTCCCGAGTTTAAAAAAGAAGGTGTAATTAAAAAACAATAACAACAATGGAACAGAAGTTCAGCGATCACGGGTGATTTTTCACAGAAGCTGATGACGGGGAAACTGGTGCAGCCCTGCCGGGTGCTCTGGAGGGCCCTGCCTCTCAGATGGTGTGTGCAGTGCAATTCCAGGAGGGACCCTGAAGCTGGGGTCCCCCCCATCCCCATGCTTCCCCACTCCTTGCACCCCTCACAGCCAGGCTGACCTTTGTCCTTCTTTGCCTTCTCCTGCGATTCCGAATCCCCTGTCAGCATTCTGCAGCCTTGTCCTGTGTGCTCCCTCTAGGACCCGCTGCACAGCCTCACTCCCAACCCCTTCTCACCTACACCCCCACCTCCCTAGGGAAGCACAGAGCCAGCAGAGTGGAGCTCAAGGGTCTGAAGAGCATGGGCTCCAGCCCTTTGTGATAGTTCAGGACCACAGCTAGTCGTGACTGGGCACCTACTATGTGCCTGTACCTCCTACTTCTCTTCATGACACTAGGTACTGTGATGTCCTGATTTTTACAGATGGAGAAACTGAGGCTTGGAGAGATGGAGCGTCTTATCCAAGGATAACAGCCAGGAAGGGGTTAAGATGGGACAGACTGTGGTAAACACTGTGCTTGCAACAGCTGGGAAGACAAACAGGTAAAGCAGAACCCTGGTTTCAAGGTGTTCACAGTCAGGGACGACCTTGAACCAGGCTGGCTGGCTGGCTGGCTGAGTGGTTAAGTGGATGGATGGATGGATGGATGGATGGATGGATGGATGGATGGATGGATGGATGGATGGAAAGACTCATAAATGAGTAGATGGATAGATGAACAAATGGATGGATGGATGGACAGAGAGATGGACAAATGGACAGAAATATAAATTCGGAGATAGAGAGGAAAACAAGTAAAGAAGAGGGGTAGAGAACAGACCCCAAAGACAGCGGACCTCGATGTCCTCGATTTGATGGGTGACCAGGGTGTGGTCTCGCTGGCCTTGATCTCGCTTGCTGTGTGACCTCAGTGATTCATTTAACCTTTGTGAGCATAGTGACACCATTTGTGAAATGCGGGCTCGAGTGCCACAGTCTCTACATTCCACTGGGCTCCAATATTCTCTGATTTCCCAAGTCTATAACCCCCACAGTGTAAGACCCACATATATCCGACTTGCTGACGTTTTCTAAGAGCAGCCGTGATAAGCTGGCAGCTGAGGGTTAGACAGGTATCTTTTGTTTATGTTCATAAATATGATTTTTTTCTCTTAATTAGCAGCTAGCATTAAAACAAAACACCAGGATATTTTTCAATTTCACTTGGAAAACAGAAAGGTTGGGCAACGTGGGTTGTCATTCTCGCATAGAGGTGAAGAGCCCAGCTTTGCACTCAGTGCTGACAGTTTCCAGCTGGGAGTCTTTGGGGGAAGTTACTTCAACTCTTTGGACCTCACTTTCCTTATCTATAAAATGGGGATGATAATGGTACTCACTCCAGAAGGCCACTGTGAGGATTACATAAAGTAATCCATGTAGAGATTTAGAATAGTTCCTGGAACTCAGTGAGGGCTGTGTGAGTGCTGGCTTTTGCTACTATGATCCCTCTACCCCATGTATGTTAGTCTGCTCAGGGCTGTTATAACAAAACTAGTTTGCTCAGGGCTGTTATAACAAAACCAGAGGCCTGGTGCATGAAATTTGTGCAGGGGGAGGGGGATGTCCCTCAGCCCAGCCTGCACCCTATCCATTCCAGGACCTCTTGGAGGATGTCCGACTGCTGGTTTAGGCCTGATCCCACACCGGCAGTTGGACATCCCTCTCGTAATCCAGAACTGATGGCTCCTAACTGCTTACCTGCCTGTCTGCCTAATCGCCCCTAATCACTCTGCCTGCCTGCCTGGTCACTGCTAACTGCTCTCCCCTGCCAGTCTGGTCACCCTTAACCACCTCTGCTTCCACCCCCACCACCGTGGCTTTGTCTGGAAGGATGTCCGGAAGATGTTCGGTCTAATTAGCATATTACCCTTTTATTAGTATAGATACCACAGACTGGGGGCCTTGAACAACAGACATTTGTTTTCTTACAGTTTTGGAGCTGGAAGTCCAAGATCAAGATGCCAGCAGGGTTGGTTTCTCCTAAGGCCTTTCCGCTTGGTTTGTAAGCAGCCACCTTCTTGCCATATCATCACAGGGGCTTTGCTCTCTGCACGTGCGTCCCTGGTGCTGCTCTCTCTCCTTGTAAGGACACCAGTCCTATTACATTCGGGCCCCACCCCCATGACCTCATTTAGTCCTGATGACCCTCACACTCTCTCTAAATGGGGGTTAGGTTTTCAGTGTTTGAGTTCAGGCTGTCGCACCGTGTGGTAGCAATCCGCCAAGGTGAGTCACGGCTGCTCTTGCAGGACGGGATTTTTTTTCTGTTTATGACAGTCCCCGCTAAGGTGACCACCCTTCAGGGTTTCCTCAGGACAGAGGAGGTCCCTGGGATGCCAGACTTTCAGTTTTAGAAGGAGGTAACCCTGGATGAGCCAGGCACTCAAGTCCTAACCGCAGCCAGCTTCCTTCATTCATTGTACCTGCCCAGCCCCTGGATTTTGACCTTGTGTTGGAATGACCCCTGGACCAGGAAGGCTGATGGGAGATGGGAAATATGTGCTCCTAGTGTCTCTCGAACCGGGAGAGTGTCTTGGCTGAGGGCGGGGGAGCATGTAGCACAGGGGACCCTGTAAGAGCCCTGGCTGCCCAGGGTTAAACCCACCCGGAGAAAAATCACCCAGCAAACACCCAGGGAGGGAAGGAGCAAGAGCATTATCATGATTAATGTTATTTCAAAGACATAATTTCCCCCTCTTTCAGAAATGTTGGTGTGTCGCTGTGCTGCGTGCTGTCTCTTGATTCTGAATGTCCTTCCCCTGGAGTAATTTGGAATGAGGTCACTGCTCACCAGGAGGGCTGCATAGCCTCTGATCTACGCACAAATAGCCCTGCGAGGCTCAGGGGCGGGAGCCACAGGAGGCAGCATGCAGGAGGAAGCGAGGGGACCAGGCTGGCTGCAACCTCACCTCCTCCAGGGGCAGACAGAGTGCCAGCCCAAGAGGCAGGAGTGGCAGGGGTCTGGGGTGAGGATACGACCAAGACCTCAGAAAAACCTCTTCGAATCTCAGTTTTTTCACCTGCAAAGTAGAGACAGGAATGTTACTCCTGCCTGGCTGAAGATTCTTTTAGTGTTTTTTTTAAAAGAGATTCTTAAAAATTATTTTATTTTATTTTATTGATTTCAGACAGGAAGGGAGAGAGAGAGATAGAAACATCAAAGATGAGAGAGACGTCAATGATAAGATCGGTTGCCTCTTGCACACCCCCACTGGGGATCAAGCCCACAACCCTGGCATGTGCCCTTTCTGGGAATTGAACCATGACCTTCTGGTTCATAGGTCCATACTCAACCACTGAGCCACACTGGCTGGGAAAATTGTGCAATTTCTTGATTCTGAGAAGTTTGAGCACCTCTCAGACTCAACTGTGCCTGCCAACCCCCTGGGCTCGGGGAGAGAAACAGACTTTGCCTTAGTAAACAATGCTTAGGTGATGTCAATGTACCGTATTGGAAATGGCAAAGCTTGTGAAGATGAAATGAAATGTAAGTTTTCAGCATCATGGGAAGTGCTCAAAGTAAATAGTACTTGTCATCATCATCATCACTACTGTCATCATCAAAACCACCACCACCACCATCAGCATCATCTTTATTTCATCCTCATCATTTATGACTGGCATCATCATCATCATCATCATCATCTTATAGAGAAGACATATAGTTAAAGTATAGATTTTGGAGTTGGACAGTCCTGCATGGAAGTCTCTATTCCATCACTTGCTGGTTGTGTGACCTCAGGCAGGTTACTTCATCTCTCTGAGTCCCAGTTCAGTCATCTATAAAATGGGTGTGATAGCCAATTTCCAAGATGGCCTCCTGGTATTTACACCCTTTGTCAGTCTCCTCTCCCCTTATACTGGGCTTATTCTGTGTGATCGATATAATATGGCAGAGGAGATGGTATTCACTTCTAACCCAAGGAAGCTGGGTTATGAAAGATTCAGTGGCTTCTGTTTTTGGTCTCTCTCTCTCTCTCTCTCTCTCTCTCTCTCTCTCTCTCTCTCTTTCTCTCCCTCTCTTTCTTTCTCTCTCTCACTTTCTCACTCATCACTCACTCTATGGGAAGCCAGCTGTCATGTCCTGAAGCCACTCAGGCAGCCTGTGGAGAGTCCCATGTGTCAAGGAACTGAGATCTCTGTCCAACAGCCAGTGAGGAGTTCATCCTATTTACAGCCATATGGATGAACTTGGACGTGGATTCTCCCGCTCCAGTCGGGCCTTGAGATGAGACCATAGCCCTCACCATCAGCCTGACCGCAACCTCATGGGAGGCCCAGGGTGATCCTGCTAAGCCACTGCCAGATCCCTGACCCCCCAAAGCTGAATGAGATAATAAATGTCATTTAAGCTGCTAAGTTTTGGGAAAACGTGATACCCAGTAGGGGTAAGTAACACATGGGGCTAATAATACCTACCTTGCAGATTTGTTGTGAGGATGAAATTCACGAAAGCACTTTGCATTGTACAGGATGCACGTTGAAGGCTGCACGAAAAGTAGCTGCATGGTGACAGCATAACTAATAATGTCTCTGACAATCCCAGGGCTCACAGTGACGGTGTGACAGGGTATGACCCTGCTTCCCAGGTGCCCAGTTTTAACCATTTTAAAAAATCCTCACTGGAGGATATTTTCCCATTGATTTTCAGGGAGTGTGGAAGAGAGAAAGACGGAGAGAAGTAGTGATGTGAGAGAAACACATCAACTGGTTGCCTCCTGCACAAGCCCCGACCAGGGCCCAGGCCGAGCAGGAGCCAGCACCCTTGGTACATGCCCTTGACCGGAATTGAACCCGGGACCCTTCAGTCAGCAGGCCAACGCTCTATCCACTGAGCCAAACCGGCGAGGGCAGTTTTAACCATTTGTGCCTCCTCCGTCTCCCTGACCTTGGTGGGCACCGCAGGCAGGGTAGAGTGTGGAGGGCAGGGGATGTCATGCTGGTGCTGACAGCCACTGGGCCTCTGGGACTGGGGGAGCCACAGTGTGTTCTGAGGAGTGGAGGGCTGAGGCACAGGAGTGGTGTGTGTATGTGTGTACATATATGTGTACGTAGATGCGCCTGTATTTGCATGCATGTGTGTATGTGTGCACATGTATGTTCATGCATGTGCATGCGTGGGCATGTAGGTCATCTCTGAAGACCCTTCAGCCCAAGATTAGCTGATTATCTGATTCGCTGATTGTTTCTGGGCCTGCACCCTGTGAAAGACTCAGAAAAACCATGGCAACAAAGGGAAAACTAATGTGCAGGGCTGAGGAGGCCAGAAACCTGGGCGTCACTGAGGCCATGGAGAGAGAAGCTCAAGAGAAGGCCTCCTGGGGCTTGTCTCCCTGGCCCTGAGGGGATGCTTTGGTCAGAGATCAGAGAGTGGAAGAGTGGGAGATAAGCCGCTGGGCCTCCAGCCCCAATGTTCCAGGCAGCACGGGGCTCTCCGGGCCATCAGGCAGCTGCTCTGGGTCATCTGCTCCAAGGTCCTGGGCCGCTGAAATCAGATGCATTGCTCTTGGGAGGTTGCCTGTGGCCTCTCTCGGGCTCTTAGGTGGGTCTGTGATACAAACCATGGAGACTTCTGAGGTATTATTCACGGTAGAGACAAGAGAAATGGAGGCACAGAGAGGTTAGGGGACCTGCCTCAGGTCACACTGCAGGCTATGGCAATGTCAGGACTGGAACCCAGGCCTCCTTGTTGAATACTCTGTCCCAGAGTGGGACCTGCAGTGGCTGTCCTGGGACACTGTGGTCCAGAGGGCTCCTGTGCAGGGGCCCCTCTGGCTGATAGATTCCCTGCCAGGGGAGCTGGCCTATCCCTGCCCCCTGACTGGACCAGATGGGCATCCCTGTTAACCCTGTCTTCTCCACCTTGGCTTTTCACAGGGAATAACAGGGGCAGAAAATTCTGGGGAAGCACATAGTCTGCCAAGTGTGGGCCTGGCACTAGCCCAGGCACCTGGACGCCAGGCGGGTTGGAAATGGATTGGTGAAGGGGGTCCCTGGGGAGCTGAATTGCTGAGAGCAACTTGGCCTCTGCTTCCCCTGGATCCTGCCAGACCTTCTGTGCCAAGGATGGCTCCTCCCGCCAGAGCTTTCTGCCACGTGCCAGGAACATCTGGAAGAGATTTTTCTGGCTGGTTCTGGGTGCAGAAATGGGTCACAGGGGTCTCAGTCATGTACACAATCACAAACATCTACCCAGGAAAGGAAAGCGGGTGTCTGGAGTGCCTACTAATGCAAGGCCCTGCTTCACTTCTCATCACTTCTGTGATACAGGTGAGGAAATGGAGACTTTGAAACTCCAGGTGACTCCCCAAGGTCACTCACCTTTTAAGTGGCAGAACCGAGATTTGAATCCAGGTCGGTCTGATTCCAAAGCCTGCCTTTTCCCATCTCTGAGTACCTCTCTGAGTCCCTCTCTGAGTGCCCTCTAAACCCAGGTATTAGTCTAGATTCTGAAGACATAGATAGAGGCTAGCGAGCCATGGGCTTTGCCTTCGAAGCACTCACAGTTTACTGAGTGTATTAGCTATTGTTATTAGGCTAAGGCTGAGTAACAAATAGCCCCCAGTGGCTATAACTATAAGCAACTATTCCTCTTGCTCACAGCTGGTCAGCTGGGATGGCTGTACAGCAGGCTGCAGGTTGGGCCCAGGCCCTGCTTTCCTGGTTGAGCAGAAATATACATGTCCTAAGGCCACACCTTGGAACTGGCGCACTGTCCTACCGCTTGCATCCCAAGGCAAGTTACATGGCCACGCCCAACATCGGCGGAGCGAGGACATTTCCTTCGCCCACTCTAGTCCTTGCAAAGTGACACGGAAAAGGCATGAATGTCTAACTCCCTAATGTCAGGAGGAATAGGGAACAGTAATCCAATTATCTGCAGCAGGAGAGACAGGCCTGTGATGATAACACTGCCGTGCATTTCATCAAATCTCAGAAACCGTCAATTGCAAGACACACCATTAATCTATGTGCCGCTAAGAAAGAAAAGCAGCTGCCAACTAAAGCATGCCACGGTGCTGTCTTAGCTCATCGTATTGTTATTCTTATTGAAAGAGCTGTTTGATACTTGCTTAGACACGGAAGTGACAATGACAGGAGCCGTTTTGACCAGGTTGCTCATATATAGGCAGTGACAACCGTGTCACAACTGCCACTGTCCAAGGGGATTGTGAGATGCCATTGATTGGAAGACACATTCTGAAGCCAGCGATGTTAAAATGTGTGTGTCTTCGTATTGATGCCATCCATTTTTTAAAATTTATGCTGAGCCCTTGCTCTGAGGTGGACACTGTGTTGAACGTTCTATGTGGATAATAAGCTCGCTTTCCCCTCACGGAAACCCAAGGGGGGGGGATATTGTTATCCCCATTTTAGAGATGAGTAGAGCGAGGCTCGGAGAGATCCGTGTTCTTGCCCAAGACTCACAGTTGGCAAGTGGAAGAGCTGGGATTTGAAACCAGGACAGTCTGACTCTAGGGACAAAGTGGTTAAGTGTGTGGACACCCTGAAAAGCTGTCCCTCGGTTGCCTCATCGGTAAAATGGGGGTGCTAGAAGCAACTGCTGCGAAGGCTGCTGGGAATACTGGTGTTTTGAAAACAGTGTCGGGCATAGAGCACTCAGGCTGGTCCCTCTGCTAGTACCAGAGGCTTTTTGCCTCTCTGAAACTAACATCAGTGCAATAAAAGCAGTCGCTGAACTAAGCAGAGGGTTATGGGAGCCCAGGAAAGCAGGCCCACAGCTTAGTGATTTTCAGGAACTGTGATACGTTTGATGTGAGGAAAGCAAAAAAGAGCGTGTGATTCATGCATGCACTTATTTATTCAAAAATATTGGTTCACCACCCTGGCCAGGGTGGCTCAGTTGGTTGGGTGTCATCATGCATCAAAAGGTTGCTGGTTGATTCCCAGTTGGTGCGCATGCCACAGTTTCAGGCTTGATATGGGGGAGGCAGCGGATAAATGATTCTCTCTCCTATTGATGTTCCTCTCTCCCCCTTCCTCTCGCTCTACAAATCAATAAAAACATTTAAAAAATATTTCTTTACGTACTGTGTGCAGGAGTACAGGGTGACTGGATTTAAAACCCAAACCTACACGATGAAATCTGAAAACTGAGATGTAATTCATCTCCACCAGAATCCACAGATCTTAAACGTTCACTTTAAGGATGTGTTTTTTTTTCCCTTTTTAATTCTCACCCGAGGATATTTTTCCATTGATTTTTAGAGAGAGTGGAAGAGAGAGGGAAAGAGAGAGAGAAACTTCGATGTGAGAGAAACGCACCGATTGGTTGCCTCTCGCACGAACCCTGACCGGAGCCCTCGCCAAGGAGGAGCCTACAACTGTGGATCGTGCCCTTGGCCGGAATCAAACCCGGGACCCTTCGGCCTGCAGGCTGGCGCTCTATCCATTGAGCCAAACCAGCCAGGGCCGTTTGCAGGATTTTTACAAATGTATGCACCTGCGTTCCCACCAGCCCAATGCCCACAGAGAATGTAATTCACCCTTCTTGCCTGCTCGGAGAAAATGGATCCGGGCCCTTTAAGTTTCCCCAGGCGCGCGGGCCGGCTCAGCGTCGCCGGCAGAGGGCGCCGTGGAGCCCACGCGGCAGGGATGCCCGCCACTTGCCGGCTGCCACGTGCTCACAGGCTCTGCAGCCGAGCAGCCTCAGTGCAGCTCCCGCCGTGCAGGAGTCGGTAGCGCTGGGTGGTCCGTGGCGCCCAAAAGTTTCCTCCGCACCCTTTGCAGGCGGTTTGTAGAGGGGTGCCCTGGGGAGACGCCTTCTGGGAGCAGCTTTGGCTGGATCCTCCGGGGAAGGCTTCTGGTAAGTTGCACAGGTTGGATTTCTAGCAAGTTTTGCTGGTCGGGCGCCCGACCAGCATTTGCCCGCGCGGTGAGCCCCAGCCATGCCTACGACAAGGTCTGGACGGGCGTCAGCCCCGGAGGCTGTGTGTGCATGTGTGGGGGGAGGGGATTTTCCTTGGGGGATTGCCTTCAGCCTGCGTGGGGACCCCTCCCTGAGTGGGGGTGCCTTCCTGGAGGCTCTTCTTGGGGGATCTACTTTAGCCCTGGGAGCGTGGCGGGGGGCCTCTCTCTATCTCAGCCTTTGCGTGGGGGCGCTGTTCCTTGGGAGCCCGGCCTCCTCCTTGGCGGGCTTTTTCTTTGGGTCTTTATTCACTTCTGGGGGGACCCACCCTTTGGGGGGTCCTTTCTAACCCCCCAGGAGCCCTTCCCTGGGGACCCTCTCTTAGCCCCGGGGGAGGGGGTTCTTAGGGGCTCTCCCTGGGCCCTGCTTCTTGCATCTGTTCTCACGTTAACGTCAGTCCTGTTTTCTTTATTAGCCAGCGCCTCATGCATCCAGCCCTCCATTATCGGCTCGTAATTCTTCGCAGGAAACGCTCTCTGTTAAAATAATTACGGTGTGGTTTCTTATTCTTTTTATTTATTTATTTATCAGTTTGAGAGAGAGAGAGAGAGAGAGAGACAACAACTTGTTGTTCCACTCATTTATGCATTTACTGGTTGCTTCTTGAAAGTGCCCTGACCGGGGAATCAAAACCACCATCTTGTCCTGGCTGGTGTGGCTCAGTGGCTAGAGCATCGGCTTGCAGACTGAAGGGTCCTGGGTTCAATTCTGGTCAAGGGCCCGGCCCAGTGTGCAGACTTATCCCCGGTGTGGGCTGTGCAGAAGGCAGCCAATCAATGATTCTCTCCTATCATTGATGTTTTTATCTCTCCCTCTCTCTTCCTCTCTGAAATCAATAAACATATATTTAAAAAAAAATAACATGACCTTGCGTATCGGGGTGATGCTCTACCCAACGGAGCCACAGCAGCCAGGGCTGGTTTCTTTTTCTTCGTGAGACCCAGACCGATACTGAATTGTCAGGGGTGAGTGAGGCTAGGAGATGGGCCTGCCGCAATAGGATTCGTGGCTGGCTTTCGCATGCTTTTGGGCTCGAGCGTGGTGCTGAGCACCTTGGGAGACGAAGTGCTAGCAACCTGAGACATGCAGCGGCCTCACAATTAATCGAACTGTCACCACGGTTGATGGAGAGGCGCCTCCCCTGGGAGCCCGAGTGAGGCTGCACTTGCCGGCAGTGAGCGCCGTGGGCTGGGGTGCACTCTTTCAGGGGCTCTCGGCATTCGCCAGGGCAGGCCCGTCACTCTTACTCAGGTCTGCGAGCCAGGCGGCCTCCGGGACAGGCCTTCCAGGTGGCACTTCTTACAGCCGCGGGGCTGACAATGCTGAAAAGCAGACACAAAATTTAATTTTGCCTTTATCGCGCTGGTTGCTGAATGACAACTCCAGTTGCATTTACATCCCGACAGACTTCTCGTGTGAAAACTAGGGCGTTAATTGGAACACGGGGGGTCCTGAGACATGGAGTGGGGACATCTGTTGGACCCGGATGACACGCTCTTAAACCCCGCGTGACTCTGAGCCTCCCTTGTCGGTGCTGGTAGCTTGCCATCCACGACCGAGGAGACGATTCTTTCTGTTAAAAAAATACACACAGCAACCCCTTATAACCTCGGCAGGAGCAGGTGCCCTGACTTCCCAAGACTCACTGCGACCACCCCTGTCATCGCCAGCGCTGACTGATCAAATCCCAGGGTGCTCCCTGGTGGCAGGGCCACACCAAAAATCTTGCAAGACTTTGCTC
>PVJC01013727.1:0-37534 GCA_004026665.1 Murina feae
GAGTAGGAATGAACAATTGCATGTGAAGGTGATTTTGCTGTCCTTTGCAACTCAAATCTTAAAGGACTCAGATCCAAGAACACTTGGATAGCAGTAAGCCCCATACAACTAATAGTAACACACCTAAGTTTGTATAGCCATTAATATTTTACAAGTGTTTTCCCATATATTTCTATTTTGAACCCTTAAAGTAGGTGGAGTAGATGTCAGTTCTCCCGTTTAATAGATGAGAAAACGGTAGTTCTGGGAGATCCTGGAATGTGAGTCTCTGGGTGCCCACTATTTCCTTTGCATACCCATTAGGGATGAATCTTAGGCATGAGATTAAACCATGGGGTTCTTCTGCTTCTTGATTTATAATCACCCTTTATATATAAAGAATGTTTTTATATCCTTTTCCCCATCATATGTATCACTACCTATCCTCCAGTTTTCATTTATCTTTTGACTTCTTTAATGTTTTTCCCTCCATGTAAATCTTTAAATTTTCCATGTAGAAAAAGATACCAAGTTTTATCATTCTTAGAAAGACCACCTCTATTTTAAGAATTTTATACATTAAAAAAATATTTTAGTATACTAATAGTTTTATGCTTAATGTTTTATTGTTTTTGCTTAAATGTTTTGCCTACCTATGCTTTTTTTGGTGTAAGGAACAAAATAGGGATCGTTTTAGGTTTATATTTTTCCAAATGACAAACTGGTTATCCCAGTACATTTATGAAATATTCTGTTTTCCCCACTGATTTAAAAAACACACACATCCCAAAAACTTGCTCAAACATCAATTGTTCAGATATATTTTGGTCTATTTTTGGACTCTATTCCTTCCCTATGAAATACTCATTTTTTTAAAATTAGGTTTTGGCCATTAGGTTTTCCTCCTGTTCCATTCCAGCCATGATTCTGCTCTCATCTGTGCGTGAGAGAAAGTAAAGGGCAGGACAGGAGCCGAGTGTCATTTCAGGGCCATGATGCTGGCCTTGGGGAAACACAGAGAGCGACTTTCAGGGCTGAGGCTGCCCGCATGCCATGACCCTGCGGTCCTGTGGCTGGAACAGGGAGGAAGCAGCTCAGGGAAGCCCACGCAGGCAACAGGCCCCAGTCAGCGAACTCAGGGAGGGTCTGAAGTGGGTGTCCAAGCGGTTGTGGAATGGTAGGGATTTCAGCAGGGAATGCAGGGATGGGGAGGGGTGAGGAGGGAGCGTTCGGAAGCAGCCTGCCGCTGGCACTCAGCACACAGCGGGTCCTGTGTACCTTTCCTGCACTGTGCCCACAGCCTGTGGTTGGAGGAGGGGCCTGCAGGTCAAGTTCTCTGTGTGTGTGAACAGCTAGAGGCTAAGAGAGCAGGGAAGCACCTGTGTTTGCTAAAAGGGAACCTGCCACCTCTCTTGCCAAGCCCCGCAACTCTCAGACTTCTCATTCCTCTGGCCAAGAGAACTGCGGACTTATCCCCTCAGCTTCCTTTCATCGTAACGGCACGAGCAGCTTGTTAAAACAGGTTCTTGAGACCTGCTGGCATGATGAAAATATTCTGCATCTTGATTTGGACATTGGCTATCAGGAAGCATATAACTGTTAAAACTTATCAAACTATATACACAAAGACTAGTAATTTTTCCCCTATCACCATTATCCCCCTCGATGCCCAGATCCACTCCCAAACCCCCTCCACCCATGAAGACTGTAATTTTTATGATACAAAAATTATAACCATTTTTTTTAAATGAAAGCAGACACATTTAATACATATTAGTAATTACTCTTAAGGATATGACCTCATGACTACTAGAGTTAGGTGCTGGTATACACAAATCTTTAAGGATTTCTATATATATATATATATATATATATATATATATATATATATTTTATTGATTTTTTTACAGAGAGGAAGGGAGAGGGATAGAGAGCTAGAAACATTGATGAGAGAGAAACATTGATCAGCTGCCTCCTGCACACCTCCCTATGGGGATGTGCCTGCAACCAAGATATATGCCCTTGACCGCAATCGAACCTGGGACCTTTCAGTCCGCAGGCTGACGCTCTATCCGCTGAGCCAAACCAGTCAGGGCTAAGGATTTCTTTTAAAAAGTAGTCGAATGTGAATGGTAGAACGTGATATTGGGGGTACAGGTATTCAAGGCGAGGTTCTTTCAGCTTGACTGCATGTTTAAACCTTTTCATAATAAAACATGGGCAAGAATAGCAAGTCGTTACATGTGGACATCACTCACAGATATGTTCTCAAAGGATGAGTGGAAAAATAAAGTAAAGCAAAGCCACAGCACTGAGAACGGGCATGTGCAACGCGGCATCACATTTCCTGTGATTCTGATTTGTTTCCTAGGGCAGCTGTAACCAAGTACCAGGGACTGGGTGGCTTAAAGCAACAGAACTCTGTTCTCTCACAGGTCTAGAGTCTAGAAGTCTGGACTCAAGCTGTCAATAGGGTTGGTTGCTCCTGGAGGCTCTAAGGAAGAATCTGTTCCTTTAACAGGGCCAGCCATCGTTGGCTAATAGATACAGCACTTCCATCTCTGCCTCCAGCTTCACCAAGGTGCCCTGGAGAGCTGTGTTATTTTTCAAAAAAAAAAAAAAAAGACTCTCATAGCCACAGATTCCAATATTGAAGACGGTGTGAAATGTTTGATGTTTCGCTTGAGTGGGAAAAAAAACACAGGTAACTCAATTGAAGGATTAATTAGGATAAGGATTTACATATTATATGTGTATAGATAGATTCTTGGGAACATCCCCAAACCGGTAAGATCGGAATCTCTAGAACCTGTATCTTTAACAAGCGCCCTGTGGGACACACAGCACAGAGTTTACAATCCGTTGTTCTAGAAGCTAAGGACAGAGGGAAACTGAGATGGAAAACTGCAGGCACCAAAAGTGCAGGCTCGGCAGTCAGGTCTCTCGGGATTTCTAAAGATCAAAGTTCCAGTGTGGAGCTCGGGGGCAGAGCAGGTGTACCATGGGCACTGTACGGGGAGCCCCCCTGTCCTTCCCCCGCCCCCCCCCCCCGCAAGAGGAGGAGCCTGGGTCTAACTCTGGGTCTAGCTCTGTCTCATTGGCTCTGTGACCTTGCGTGAGTCATTTAATCTCTCCCAGTCTTGGTTCTCTTCTTCTCTGCAGGGTTTTGTGTGGCTACAGTGAGATCTATAAAACAGAACATGTATAGCTTAAACTGAAACAGGATAATTACAAGCCCCTTCAGCCCTAGCTTCTGCTAAGGAAAGGTAGACTCCTGTGAGGTGGTGAGGATGGATGTTTTCAGAACATCCATGTGCTCAGACCCTCTTGGACACAGTGGCGACATTCCAGTTCCTCAGAGTTGCCTGGTCCAACAGCCTGGGCAGGTGGAGTCTGCATCGACCTGCTGCCCCCATTCCATCTTCACCTGGATAAATGCAGCCCTAGGGACACTCACCCTGGTCAGGGACAGACAGTCTCCAACGATGAGGCTGGCAGAGACCCAAGTGGTGCCAGGGGCATGTAGGGCTACCACCTTCTCCCACTGTTCCTCTCTCCATTCAGCTGCCAACATAGCGGATGCCTCTTCATGCCCAAACTGCTGTTGGTGCTGGGGGTAAAACGACAATTGGTCACTGCCCTCCTGGGACACACCTGTTGGCGGAGGGAGGGAGATAGATGGGACGGAGGATGGTGTGTATGTGTGTGTGTGTGTGTGTGTGTGTGTGTATAAAATCTGTGTGCATATGTACTCTAATAAAAGCGTAATATTGAAATTGTTTCTTCGGGACGCCTAAGCCACGCCCACCAGCCAGTCAGAGCGACTGTATGCAAATTAGCCTAGCCAAGATGGCAGAGACCAGAGTCCTGGGAGAAGCCGCAGACCATGGCCCAGCAGGGCAGACTGAAGACTTCTGCCCCAGGATCCAGGTGGCAGCCGAGGGCGGGAGCAGCCAGCGGCCCCGAGGCTGCGGCCTGGATCCATTGCGGGGCACACAGACAGAGGCTAAGCTTCTGTGTGTATGCCCCGAGATCCAGGTGGCAGCTGCGGGGCAGGAGAAGCAAGCCCACACTGCCGTCCAGGGAGACAGAAGCTGTGCCATTGGTGGGTCCCCAAATGGAGGGGTAGATGGTCCAGATGTGGAGGTGCTCCTGCTTTGCAGCTGCAGTGCCGGGGCTGCATGGGCAGCTGCTACCTGGCTGGGGCTGAGCCCTGAGCTGGGGGTTAATGCCTCCTCCCCATGGAAGCTTTAATGAGGGAAGGAGGGCTGCTCCCTCTCTCACACATATACCGCCTCCTGGGCCCACTCTCTTGCTCCATTTTCTCTGCCACAGGGGCAGGGGTCTCCTGTGAGAGGCCCTGTTTCCCTCAGAGCTGGAGTGAACCCGCGGGAGCCAGGAGACAGAGAGATGGGCAGGGGGCAGGCGGAGGGAGCAGCATCCAGGGAGAGTTTGGGAGGAAGTAACCAGGTGGGGGAGGGGTGGAACAGGATGGAGGGAAGAACTTTATAAAAGAGTCAGTGGACAGCAGGGTTAAAAAAAGAGGATGTATGAGTGAACTGTAGGGCCTATAATGAAAACCAAGAATAGTTGCGTACTGGGGACAGATTTTAAAAGTAGAAGTTAGAAAAGAAAAAAAGATAAATGATAGTGGATAATTAGGCAGGTAGATAGATAGGTATTAAAACAGTGGACGTAAGTAGAGAAGAATGTATGGCAAAGGAAGGATGAAAGAAAAAGAGGGAGGGAAGAAAAGTTATAAAGGGGGAGCTGGTAGAGCTTAAAAGGAGAATGGGAAGAAGGAAGGAATGGGGGATGGAGCAAAGCAGGTCAGAGGGAGGAAGTGAAGAAAAAAATTAAGGTGAGAAGGAAGGAAAAGGGGAGGGTGGGCAGGGGTAAAGATGAAGGAAAGGAGGAATGTGGGAAGGGAAGGAGGGTAGTAGAAAAATGAGAAGATTATGATGGAACAGAAGTAGAAAATAAAGAGGAAAGAAAAGTTTAGGAAAAGTGTTACATAAAGGAGAAAAATTGTGTGAGAGGAAGAAGCCAATAAGGAAGTCAAATACAATTGTGTGTGAAGGGGATAAGATTAAAAAAGAAAGTTAATAGGGGTGACCAGGCCGGCCAGGGTGGGCAGTTAGGAGGATCAGGCAGGCAGGCAGGCAGAGTGGTTAGGGCAGGCAGGCAGGTTAGTGGTTAAGAACCAGAGGTCCTGGATTGTGAGAGTCCCCATATTGGAGAGGGTGCAGGTCGGGCTGAGGGACTGCCCCCCCCACCCCCTGTGCACGAATTTCGTGCACTGGACCCGTAGTATTATATATAACAGAATAGATCATATATATTAGAATAGGAGGCTTGAGAGAGTGGCTTAATCTAATGGATGAAAAAGAGCTATCATAAAAACTGGGTAAAAATCATTCCAGTTAGAGGGAATAGCAAATGCAAAGGCTCTGGATATGGCATCAGGAATCCCAAAAGAGGTTTTGGTATTATTGGAGGGTTGTGGGTTAAAGGAACAAGGTGTGGATGAAGTGTGGCAGCAAGCAGGAGCCCTGCCTCAGCAGGGCTCATGGGTCATTGCAAAGGGGTTTGGATTTTATTCTGAGGATGGGCTGGAGGATTTTAAGTGGAAGGCTGACAAAGTTAACCTATATTTTCAGTTTGTTCTGGCTGCCATGTGGAGGGTACATTGAAGAGGGTCAAGGATGGAAGTAAGAGGCCATTACTCTATTACTCTTGTCCAGGTCGGAGGTAGCTGGGTGGGTGGCCATAGGGATGGAAAGAAGTGGATTGACATTGGAAATGTCGTAGAGGTAGAACCAACTTGCTGATGGATTAGATGCTGGGAGTAAGGGAAAGAGATATTGACTGTGATGCTAGGGTTTTGACCTGAGCAACCTGATTTATGGAAATGATGAGTGCTGGGTTGGAATGGGGCAAAGTTCACTGCGGCCACATGAGGTTTGAGACACAAGGAAACACCCAGGTAGAGATTTCACATAGTGGTTGAAGATATGAGTCCAGAGCTATGCTTTCCAGTATGGTAGCCACTAAAACATGCAGCTATTTAAATTTAATTAAAGCTAAATAAAATAAGGTTCAGTTCATCCATCACACTAGCCACATTCCAAGTGCTCGGTAGACACACGTGGCAAGTGACTACTCTATTGGGCAGCACAGGTAAGAACATGCCCATCATTGCAGAGAATTCTGTTGCACAGTGAGGGTCTGGAGCTGTGGCTCAGAGTCACAAAGCATTTCTCTCTGGTACAACGACATCCTCATTGTGTGGCCCTGGTCCCAGAGGCTGGTGTCCCTGCGTCATTCACGTCATTCACACTGGCTCCTTCTTTTCCTCTGCTTGACCACACCAGATTGTGTGCTCAGTGATGTCCCTGACCTGTGATTATGTCAGAGAGGCTCTGACCACCCAGAAGGACACTTGCCCTGAGTTTCTTCAAGGGCGTCATCCCCTAGAGCTGATGCTTATTATAGTGACAAGTATAAACATGAGGTTGAATGAGGATCAAACATGGAGATAGGCCAGGGATGGGGAACCTTTGTTCTGCCAAGGACCATTTGGATATTTATAACGTCATTCGCTTAATATAATTCACTTAATATAAATTTATGTTGCTATGAAAAAAAGCTCCTCGATTTATTGAATTTTGAGTCCCGCCTGCAGTTGCCTTGGCAGGGCCAGACCAAATGATTTCGTGGGCTGGACATTCCCAACCCCTGCTCTTGGCAATAGCTCACAGGAGACACCAGTTTTAGGGCTAACCGTGTAGACTTGGCTAGTTTAAGAAATGTGCAGTGGGTGTGGAAGTTTGTCAAGTTAAATAAGTGTGGGGGAAAAGGCACAGGCTTAGAGTCCAGCCGTCTTGTCTTCTAGAACTAACCATGCTTCTGAGACCAGCCAGTCAGCCACTATGAGCAGAAACATCCCCAACTACTTCTTTTTTAATCCTCACCTGATGACTTTTAAATTTTTATTGCAGAGAGAGAGAGAGAGAGAGAGAGAGAGAGAGAGAGAGAGAGAGAGGTTAATGTGAGAGAGAAATCTCAATCGGTCGCCTCCCGTACATCTCTTAACTGGGGGTTGAACCACAACCTAGGTATGTGCCCTGACTGGGAATCAACCCTGCCACATTTTGGTGTACAGACATCACTCCAACTAACTGAGCCATCCAGCCAGGACTCCATCCTCAACTATTAATGGGAGAAAATTCCATGTCTTGGCAGGGGAAGGGGGATTGATTGAACCCATATTTCTGAATCAGTGCAAAGAATTAGTCGGTGTAGGACAGATTGTCTTTGTTGTTATTATTGTTTTTGTTATTATTGTCCAGTGACTTATATTGTTTTTGACTATATAGTTATTTGCCATTTTGCAAACAATGATGAGAACAATTATTTTTCTTTTTTAAGTTATTAGACTATAAAAGGAAAATTCAGGAATATTGTTTCTGGAATAGTGGCATATGAAGTCATTTGTAAATCAATGGTCTTGTTTTTCCTTTAAAGAACAGCAAAATACAGTATTTTCAGGGTAATTCTTCCATATTGGAGTGTTACATGATCGATCTGAAATTGTTTTATTATGAAGGTTGGGTCAGGGAAGAGACAATCAATTTTAGGTGGCTTAAGTGTCCTTTCCTGTGGATAGCACATTCCATAAGCCTACCTTGAGGTCTAAGTCCTGAGACACCACCATCTAGAAATGCCTCATCAACTCTACAAAGGATCAATCCTGAGGAACTCGTTTCTTGCATGCTGGGTGCTGCTCATTATAATTGAAACTCTGGTTTCACACCTCCCCTCCCACCCCCACCACCACCACAGTATTGCCAGGGGGACTGGAAGGCAGGACCCAGGAGGTGAGCCCCAGAGAGCTCCCCTTGTCCACCAGGCCAAGCCCAGGTCACTCCCCCAACCCTGGGCTCCCAGCTGAGATTGACCCCTCAGGCTGCTCCAAATCCCAGAGGTCAGGCAGCATTCATTGGGAAAAAAAAGCCATGTATCCCCATGGCCCTTGGTGGCCTCCTGAAAATGGTGCCCTCATGTGAGGTTAGAGTCTGGAGAGGAAAAGACTGGTGTGGATACAGATGGCCGGTCCATGGCAAGATCAGAGAGAATCACATCAACAGTCTGAAACCGTGTGGGCGCACTGTAATAATGTGGCATTTTCAATCCACCGGCCCCCTTTCCTGATGTCCGGGATCTCCCACCTCTGCTGGCTTCTACTTCTGGTGACAAGGTTGCAGGTGATGTCATCCAGGGAGGCTTATTTCATGAGTCTGAGCAGTATCAGCTCCAGGGCCCCAGGAGATAGGGACTGACTGTCTTGTCCCGTCCTGCTCCCACATCTCCTGTGTGGGAGAAGTTGGTCACGCCTTGGGCACAAGTGTCCTACCCATTTTCTCCTTGCCTTTCTTCTTCCTGCCCTGAGTGCTTGGATGGTGGCTGGCAGAGCTAGTCGCCTTGCAGCGATGGTGGGCAGGCGAGGAGTGGCTGTGCTTTGGGGACTCTGTGGCTTGTCTGTTGCCGTGTATGGCTTTTGTCTTTTTGTTTGTTTTGTTTTGTGCACACGGTTTATTTTAAATGTTTTAAAGACAGGATAGGCCACAGGACCTGGATGGGCCTGGCTTCTGATTTGGACCTCCTCAGACAGAGAGAGGGCGGCTTATTGGAAACGGAAGCAAGCGAAAGCAAGCAGCTCCTGCTGTCTTCATTTAACCCAGCGGTTCTCAACCTTCTGGCCCCTTAAATACAGTTCCTCATGTTGTGACCCAACCATAAAATTATTTTCGTTGCTACTTCATAACTGTCGTGTTGCTACTGTTACGAATCGTAATATAAATATCTGATACGCAGGATGGTCTCAGGCGACCCCTGGGAAAGGGTCGTTTGACCCCCAAAGGAGTTGAGACCCACAGGTTGAGAACCGCTGCTTTAACCCCAAATTCCTGGCTACGGAAAACAGCCAGCTCTGAGGAGTCTGCTCTGTGGGGGCCTCAGAGGTGGGCTTAACACAGAGGCTTCTGGCCAAGGAAGATTCTAGGGGCAACTATGGCTCCAGCACCATCCTCTTCCTGCTCCTTCCCACCTGCCCAGTCCTGTGCTACCCAGGCATCGGGGATACCCACCTTCCTGCGGGCCACCATGGGCCGGGGGCAGCTGGACACGGGGCCTGGGGCACCATCTCATCTCAGAAAAGGCGTTTTCAGGCCAAACCCAGGCTTCGGCATAAAAGGCCATCTGTCCGTCCCTCGGTGCCCAGCCCAGGCTTTCCCAAACAACATTCCTTTATGCTGGCTCCCCCGCCCCCCGCAGCCCCCGCCCCCCAGCACACTGCCTCCTTTCACCGCCTCTGTGGTCCGCTTGTTTGTTTGCCTTGCAGAGTGCAGGCTCTCTGTTGTTCTCCTCTTTTCTCTCCCCCTCCAAGCAAACCCTCTGTGGGGACACAGGGTGTGGGCACTGGAGGGGGGCTGGGGTCTAAGGCAGAGTCCAGGCCTGGGGCTCGGAGTACCCGGTGGTCCTCCAGAGGGGGCGGCGGAGGGCGCAGGAGGTCTCAGCGGGGACAGCACTGGAAGGCGCTTTCTGTCTGGCTCTCCCAGCAAGCATCTGAGAGTCCTTGAATTAGTGACTTGGTCCCCCGTGCCTCAGTTTCCCCATCTGTGGAACCCCTCCTGCTGGTCTCTCGGGGAGAATTGTGTTGACATCAGTGAGATGCCAGGGTGGTAACGACAATCACCGGGGAGGCGGCACTTCTGTCCCAGGAGCCACATGGCTGGGGACAGGAGGTACAAAGTAGGCCAAGAGGCTGAAGAGGGCTGCGGTTTGCCTGACCCCCCAGTTCAGCCTGCCTCCCACACACATGGGGAAAACTAGGGAGGGTCTCCTCAGGCCCTGCAAAAGGGGGACAAGGCCACCTTGGCTTGGACAGGACAGGAGACAGTGGGGAGGGGGTCCTGGATGCTCCCCTCAGGATCTGTCCCTGTGGGGTGCCTCTGCGGCCCTGTCTGAATCCCCGGGGAGGCTGGGTCAGGCCTGGGTTAGTTGTAGGGCTGCCATAACAAAGAACCCCAAATTGGGTAGCTTAGGCCTCAGAAATGTGTGTCACCACCTGGAGGCGAGAAGTCTAAGTTGAAGGTGTGGGCAGGGTGGTTCCTCTGGGGTTGTGAACCAGGATCTCTTCCAGGCCTTCCCCCCCCCGCGCCCCCCGCACCCCCCATCTCCTCCTGCTGCTCTGCTAGAAATCCCTGGCCTTTCTTAGCTTGTAGCTGCATCACAACCTCTGCCTTCATCTTCACATGCCTTCTCTGTGTGTCTGTGTCCACATTTCCCCTTCTTATACAGACGCCAGTCATATTGGATTAGGGCCCGTCCTCATGACCTCATCTAACCAATTACGTCTGCAATGACCCTATTTCCAAACACGGTCACGGCATGAGGCACAGGGGTTAGGACGTCCACAGATGTGTTTGGAGGGGAAGGGAGATCCTGGAAGTAACTTCTTTGGAGCATGGCCTGCATCTCCACTATGATTCCTTCCCCTGCATGGATTTTGTCTCCTTTCTGGACACCCCAAGGGGACGAGAACCAGTAAAACCAGAGCCACCACCCACTTCTACTCCCTGACCCCCTGCTTGTCTTGAAGCCAATCCTCTCTGCTAGACTGGAGGAAGGAGGAGGCCTGGGGTTCCCCTTCATTGGATCTTGCTGGGGCTCTGGTCACCCCCTCCCCCGCAAGCGTCTTGGGACAGCTGACCCTGCAGCCTGACTGGTCCATGTGGGTGCAGTCTGGGATTCCATCTTTGTTTCTCTGTTCCGACATCTCTAGAGAAAAAGTACTTTACGGTTTTGCTTGTGTTGGGAAAGGTACCTTATGGCTTTGTTTGTTTTTGTTTCTTGGTGATTCGTGCTTTAAGGAAAATGAATGTGAGCATCTTTCCTTGTGGAGATGAAGAATATGCCTACAGCTTATTACACAAACAAAATGGGTCCATAATAGGCACCACACCCCACCTGCCTCACTCATTGGTGTCACCTGCCCAACCTCTGAGAACAGAGCAGGAACTTGGGGTGCCCCTGCCAGAGAGAAGCAACGTCTCATTCTAAGAGGAAGATCCTCCGGGTGCACGGCATGTTGGTAATGGAGCTTGGATGGAAGCTTTGTCCTGAATTGTCTAGGACTAGACCCTGACCTTGGACTCTTCCCCTGACCCAGGTGGCCCTGAGTGACAGGAGTGTTCCATGGACTGGCTGGACCTCAGGGAGCTGGCGGGGAACAGCTCCGGGGTGCTCTGAGTTTGGGTTTGAGGGTGCTGATCTCAATGTGAGAGAGGTGTGTGTGGGCCGGAGCCCAGGAGAAGGGGCATGGTGTTAGCAGAGCCATCTCCATGAGAGGAGACCGTGGGTTGGCTGATCTGAGAGGGAATAATACTACGTGACCCGCTAGGAGCTGGCATTGTGCTGGGAGAAGCCACAGTTGGCGTTCCTGTCTCTCTGGCTTGTCTCCCTGTGGCTTGGGCTGTGGCTGGGGTGGGGGTGGGGGTACCTAAGGAGATCAACATGCCTTCCTCGCTGCCCCCACCTTGTGGCCCAACATGTCTGGTGGTTCTCAGTGCAGAATGGGCAGTGCCTGCTTCCCCACCTCCCTCTCTCTCCTAGTACGTGCAGCCATCAACAGCTCTCCTCCTGCCTATCCTGCCCACACATTGGGGGCCTCTCCAGGGCTGGGTCCCCAGAGGTTAAACAGGCCCCCATCTGCTCATTAATGATAATTCAGCAAGTGCTGATCTTGTGCAGCTCCTGGGGACCTCACAGCGGGGCTCTACCCTCATGGAGCTGCTATTCCAGCTTGGGAGACTCTCCCAGGGAAATGTGTAAGATGCTTTCGGCCTGAGCACTGTCCTCCTAGACTCACCACAGTCCTCCCAAACAGCTTCGGGCCAGACCACACAAGGGCTCCTCCCCAAGTCCTAGCCTTCCTTCCCAGAGTGGAGGGGCCAGGAGGGGCCAGGGCGAGGAGGGGTCTTCATCTCTGTTTTGTTGTTGTTGTTGTTTTGCCCCAGAACAGGCTTCTGTCCCTCATGTGGACCCTCTAAGAAAGCTGCCACCTGACACAGGTGGGTTGGACACCCACCTGCAGCCACACCCATGAGCACTTAGGCTGACGATTCTCGTGAAAGCCCGTGTGTCTGACCACGAAATTATTCACTTCCCTTACCATGTGAGACTTATTAATCTGAAGGCATCACCCAGATTGATTCTCAAATACTGGAAAAGAGCACACATCGTCTTCACTTCCTGATGCTTTTTGGGTTTTAAAGCTCCCTGTGGCTTGCTTCCAGGATCAGGAGAGTCTTTTAAATAATGCATTGTGGAAGTTTCCAAGAAACTTTTTTCCAAGTTTAAAGTTGGAGCAGTACCCAGGTTCCCAGGAATGACCTTTACACACGTCTGATTCATGCATGGTGTTTGCTTGTGGAATTCAAGGGTGAGCCTGGCTCAGTTATAAAATAAACACTGGGGTGTAGAAGCCTGGGAAACGTGGCCCAGATCCTGCGACTCCCAGGAGGACTTGGTTCCTGAGACCCCCAGCCCCAACCTCCGGGTTCAGAGATGAGCAGCCCCTGAGTGGGAATGGGAGACCTTCTTCAGGAGGTTCTTTGTCCCATCTGCATGTGGGGAAGGTGGTTAGGATTTCTGAAAGCTCACAACTAGACTCAAGAAAAATAGTCAATGAAAGATGCGTCAGAGGCCACTTCCTGGTACCTGAGGGCAGTTCTGCTCCTGGCAGTGCCAGCTTGCTCTAGCTCTCCTTGAAGTCTCCTCCTGCATTGGAGGCGTGTGCAGTCATGTGACTGAAAACCTGGGCTTCTGCCAGGGCGGGGTGCAGTCCCCATGAGGCCACCCAAAAAGCACCTTGTTTATATGATCAGTCTGGGGATTTATTTGCCAAAAGCCTGTCACCCATGACATTACTGCCTGGTGGCTCCAGAACTTTTAAATTGTGATTAAACCGGGGCAGCAGAAAGAGGGAGGAGAAGGACGGGAGAAAGTGACCTCAACTTGCCTCTCTTCCTCCCTCTGTTCCTCATCCTCTGTGGGCAGCGCCCCAATGGTGTTGGTCCACAAATACACAAAAATGTTTGCGTGAGAAGCTTTGCTTTCACATGGTCAATTACAGAGGGGAAGTGAAACAGTCTAAGTGTTCATCAATAGGGGATTGGTCCAGTCGGCATGGCTCAGTGGTCAGCCTCTCAACCTGGAGGTCACGGTTTAATTCCTAGGCAGGGCACATGCCCAGGTTTCAGGCTCGATCCCCAGTTGGGGGCGTGCAGGAGGCAGCCGATTAATGATTCTCTCTCATCATTAATGTTTCTCTTTCTCTCTCCCTCCCTCCCTCCCTCCCTCCCTCTCCTTCTCCTTCTCCTTCTCCCTTCCTCTCTGAAATAAATGAACATATATATTTTTTTAATATTTTTGAAAAGAAAGTCACAACTGTCTTGAGAGCATCCCTGACTGCTCTGTGCCGGAGATGACAGCCTGCGAGCTGCTCCCCGTCCTCCACGTCCCTCACGTCACCTGGAAACTTTCCAGTTGAAGGAAAAAATCCTCAAAAGTATTGTTTCCACTTTTTAGCCAACATCGCTCTGCAAAGCTGGATTTTTAGTAATTTTTAAAATAACACCTTACAATTGGAACAAAGTGAACATTTGATCTACTTTCTGTTACCCATAGATTAGAGATGAAAGATGTGCCAGAGGACTCCAACCACCTGGAGCAAAAATAAACAATTATGTACAATTCTTAGTCACAAAAGAAAATGTTAGAGTGTGATTCTTTTACATTAATATTTTAAATAAGAATATATATATATATATATATATATATATATATATATATTTTTTTTTTTTTAATGTCAATATAGAGTTGCCAATTGCCCTTCCTTGGGAAGGACTGACTTTCACTCTGAAAGTATGCGTTTCCTACCTATTTGGTATTAAAGTTTCCTTTCTTTCTTTTTCTTTTTTTTTAAGATCCTCACCTAAGACATTTTTCATTGATGTTAGAGAGAGAGAGAGAGAGAGAGAGAGAGAGAGAGAAGAGAGAGAGAACATCAACCGGTTGCTTCCTGTACCTTGTCCCCAACCGGGAATCGAACCCAAAACCTGGGTGTGTGCCCTGACCAGAAATCAAACCCACAGCCTGTCATTGTACAGGACAGCACTCCAACCAAATGAGCCACACTGGCCAGGGTGAGATTTCCTTTCTTTTATGAAATGCTGCTGATGGTAATTAGGAAATATTTTTATTTGGCAAAATAAAATACCTGCAATCGTGGATCAGTCTAACGTACTTTTCGTCCTGCTCATGCCTGTTCTGGGGACTCGGCCAAAGGGCACTGAGAATATATGGCCCAAATGATTGGAATTGCGACCCTTGTTCCTGGACACTGTCCTCTCCAGCCTGGAGGATGTTCTAAGACAGTGCATTCCTCTCCTCTCAGCATACGCGCCCACCCATTTGCTTTCTATTTCCAAGAAGCGCGTGCCCTGTGAGCTTTAGGGCTAAGCCCCAGCAGCCCAACCCACAGCATTGCAACAGTCGCTGGCTATCTTGCAAAGGTCTAGCACTGAAACATGATCCACTCGAGGAACTATGAATGGAGCATTTCATAGCATCAGGAGCCCCTTCTAGGCACCTGGGAAGAGGACACTGTAGTTTCCCGCCCTATTGGAATCCGTAATGCCATTGGACAAACAGGATAACTACCCAGACGTCCAAAGACGACAAGAGGCAGGAAAGCATAAACACCAACTGTCACCATGACACACGCGGAGAGTATGGTTTTCTGAAAGCTGGATATAAAGAGATGTGTCTGGCTAGCATGGTTAGGGAAGAAGTGCTCAGTGGCCGAGAGAATATTCTAGAGTCTCACCTAGAATATGCTGGAGTCTTAACTAACTATGATACTGCCCCAGGCATAGGTCTCCTCATCTCTCAAGGGTAATAATCTTGCCCCCTTCAGACAGTTATTCTGAAGATGAAAGGGCTGGACATGGTGTAAGCATCTGTGAATATTTGGGATGTGCCCCAAACCGCCGTCATCATCCTGGACAGGTGACATTTGAGAAGGGAAATGCAAGGCATGTTTAGAAAATGGAAATTCGTTGCTGCTGGCTAGAGGGAAATGTTGCAGTTAATCCCAAGGCTTAACAGGAGAAGCGTTTGGAAATGCAGGGGAAAGACTTTACATAGAGGAGGCTGAGGAGGAGCCGGGCTTCCTGTCCCTGGAAACTCCCCTCGCCGATCCCATTTCTCAGGCTTTCTCTGCTTCCCAGGGCCCACCGCTTCCCGTTCATCACCATCCGGGGGCCCCAATCTTTTTCGCACATCTTTTGTGGCCTTCCAGGGAGCAGGCCCTGCGGGGGCACACAGCTCTCCACAGCACACCAGCAGCAGCCGTCCATGAAGTAAACTTCAGCTGGCCATATGCTAAGAGAATGAGCCATGCGGTGTGGCCGCCAGAGGACCAACGGGAGCTCATTTCTCATGACCTGAAATGTGGCCTTCCATACGGGGGAGGCGGGGGAGACGCGAGCCCATCTAGCACTGGTCTCATCACACCCACTGGTCTCATGACACCCGCTGGTCCCGTCACACCCGCTTTGGAAAGGAACATGGACCACCCACTGTGCTTAGAGACCCTGTTATGTCCTAACAGAGTCTTGGGGAAAAGCAGTTGGCAGAGGGTGGGGGTCCCGGCTGCCCGCAAATATGTACAGACCTGCAGATGAAGGAGAAAGCGCGTGTGTGGTCCTAGAGGGAAGAACCAGGAGTGGCCGCCAGCGAGCCGAGTGTTGCTCTCAGGAAACAGTCCAGACTGGAGGGAGCGGATGCGTGGGCTGCACGGGTGCGTGCTGTGCCCCGTGCCAGAGGCGACCACCTTTTCTGCTGCTTCCAGGGATTTGTTTAGGTGGATGTACCCCAAACAGCTCTGTGTCTGCCACTCAGGCGTGTCTGGAAAGTGCCGCCCAGACAAACCCATGAAAAGATAAGGCGTGTGAGAACCCCTTTCCTGCAGGCCCACAGTAAGCCTTCTGTCTTGTTGAGAGAGATGATGGAGTTGCAGTAAGTGGGGTTGTGAGCGCAGAAGGGTTGGATCACCCAACTTAAGAAAGGGAAAAATAACTATTCAGAAGGGAAGGAGCATCAAGAACGCAGAGATTGGGGGAACACTGGGGTATTTTGAGGGGGGGACAGGATTCGAAGTGGCAAGGTTATTCTATGGCATTTATCTTGGATACTTAGGGAGTTTCATTATATGATAGGCTACAAAGTCTTCTTTGTCCTTAAGAGATCATCAGAGATGCTTTTTTTAAAGAATGCAGGTATTAGCGTGGGGACACAGACTAAAAATACTGAGATAGCCCTGGCTGGTGTTGCAAGGTGGTTAGAGCATCATCCCAAGAACTGAAGGCTCTAAGTTTGATTCCTGGTCAAGGGCACGTACCTGGGTTGCAGGTTCGCTCCCTGCCCCTGATTGGGGTATGTTCAAGAGACATACCCCACATCCAGTCGATGTGTCTTTCTCACATTGATGTTTCTCTCTTTCTCTTTCACCTCTCTCTCTTTTTTTCTCTTTCTCTCTCTCTTCCTCCCTTCCTACTACTCTCTGAAAAGCAATGAAAAAAATATTCTTAGGTGAGGATTAAAAATAAAAATAATACCAGACCAAGACAAGACCATGCAAGCTGCCTTTATTTGGGTTACTGATGAGTTTCCCCAGAAAATGCCAGTATCACTGTCACCATCAGGTTTTCTTGGTTCATCTGGAAGCAAAAATGTAAGGATCTTGACAGTAGATATCCCAGCTGGCTGCTCAGTCTTCTTGGATTCTTGCCGATATTCAGCTTCCAAGGCCTCATCTGTGGCCACCAGCATCACAGTGTCCTTCAGTCACAGGGACTCAGAGGGCAGGCCCCCAGCAAATGGTCTCCCCACCCTTCCTGTGAGGAAGGGTGAGTTCTAGCTACGTGCCAGCCTGCCCTCTCCAGCCTCACCCGGTGACATCAGGGCCAGCTGGGACCATGTGATTTTCCTAGCGCATTCTATTACCTTCTGACTTTGCCTCTTTGCTGCTGTGATTTAACCTTGAGCCCATTTGGGCACTCCTCTGCCAGTTTCACCATGTGTGGCTACTGACCCACACACGGGAGTTCCTGGAGGGACTGTCTCCCTCACTCTCCGCTGCCTCTCTTTCCTGTGGGCACCTGGACTTAGCTGGCCCAGCCTGTGACCCATGGCCTCTGTGGAATTACCAGGGAGGGTAGTCATTGGGCGTGGCACAGTGAGCCCGCCAGGTAACTTCCTGGGACTCCCTCTGCCTGACACCTGCCACGGACCAGGAGAGAGGCTGGCAGGGACCTCCTTGCCCAGAACACTCGCACTAATAGCTCATTTTCCTACAGTCTCTCTGCTGCTGCTCCCCACTCTCACCCTCACCCCCACCCCCACCCCCGGATCTTTCTGCCTCTTCTTTTTGCAGAAATTATTTTTTTAAAGGAGAAAAAAACTGCAGAGAATAATACCACGCACATCATTACCTACCTGTGTTCAAAATGTTCTCAGTATCCTTGGTCTCCGTGCCCCCTGCCCCATCATAGGCTCTCCCACTCCTGGCTGCCTGTACCCCACGTGGGGCAGCTGAGCTCTCTGCCCTCACCCACTGTGAGTAATCACCTCATCCCTCCTCTCTCCAGAGTTCCATGGAGAACGGGGCTGCGGTCTCTGCGGACACTCAGAAGACAGACCCAGCGATGGAGCCGAAGCTCAAAGTGGTAGACTGGGACAAGGTAACTGGCACGAGATGGGGAGGAATGATGATCGGGGGCTTCCATGGCCGAGGAGAGGGTGTGTGGAGCCAAAGGCTGTAATTGTTTGTGACGGAGGGGGAGACAGCCAGCTTGAAGGGTACAAGGACCCCAAAGCTGTGGAGTCAGGACCTCGCCCTGGGACAGGAGGAGCTTCAGAGGGAGATATTTGTAGTTATTTCAGAGGAGCCAGAAAGATGAGGTTGGGAAGCAGATGCCCACTGCGTACAAACATCGCCTGGGTAGCACATGTGACCAAGGCTGCGATGGGTGCAGGAGAACTGTGCACGAGGAGGTTTGTGCAGAGCCAAGCCCAGCACCCGTGGGAGAGTCCCCATGGACCCCTGACCCCGAGATGGGCATAGTGCAGGGTCAGCAGGCTGAGCCAGCCAGCTTGACCGGTGCACAGGCAGAGCTGCCCAAGCACCAACAGTCCCTTGCAAGGGTTACCTGGGGATCTGCTGGAGCGGGGGGAGGGGTGGCGAGTGGGCGGAGGGGGAGGAGGTAGAGCGAACTATCTGCAGTGTTCATCTGCAGAGCCCAACACCAAAACTCTCTTGGTGTTCGGAGGCCAGCATCTCAGGGGGTTAGGCATGCCCCCTTTGTTGGTCCCAGGTGGAAATGGAACCTCTTTGTGTGGGGGGGTGGGGGTGGAGGGGTGGGAGGAGAAGTAGCGTGGCCTGGGGGCCCTGGAAGGAACCAGATATAGGAGCCATTTCCCTCCAGCTTAGGTCATAGGACTGACCCAGTGTCATTTTGCCATTTCTTCCTGGAAAAGACACGAGTGGGTTATCCATACGTGTCCCTGCCTGTGCTGGACACCAGGTAAGAGACAAGCAGGACAGGCCCCTGAGCCAAGCAGCTCACAACCTGGTGGGAGGGCAGACGCTCCCCCACCCTGTCAACAGCTAGTACAACCTGGGGAGTTTGGAGAAGCATGCCCCAGGGACACAGGTGAGCAGAGGAAAGGTGGGACCCCCGGAAGGCTTACTGTTTGCTGGGCCCCTTCAGCCACAACTCCTGAGGCCTGACTCCAGGAACTCGGAGATGGTGTCTGTCACAGGGGAATTGCACCGCCTTTGAGGGAGCCGTGAGCCCACAACAAGGACATGCATGTGTGCTCTGTGGGAAAGGCTGGGACAGGTTGTTCCATGCCCATCCCCTTCCAGAGGCATGTAACCAAAAGGGAAAGAGAAAACCGGGGAGGAGAAGGCTAGCCGGACCCCACAGCAGGCCCCCAGCGAGCTCGCCGGAGCCTGGTGTGCTGGCTCTGAGCCCCAGTGCCCAGGCCAGGGCTGAGGCGGCAGATGGAGGGGGGATGGTCTTGCTACAAATGGCTGACTTCTCTGGAAGTTTGGGGACTTGGCCTCGTTCTGCATGTGAGCAGGACGGAGGGGGAGACAGCCAGCTTGAAGGGTACAAGGACCCCAAAGCTGTGGAGTCAGGACCTCGTCCTGGGATAGGAGGAGCTTCCGAGGGAGATGAGGAGGGTGGGGCTGAGGGCAGGACGGAGAAGGCGCTGCAGCAGGCAGCTCAGGGCTCTAGGCCAGGGGGCGGGACTAAAAGGAGCCTTGAAGAGGGATCCCTGGCATCTGTGGGCTTGGCTTAGGGGTTGGGTATTGGAAAGAAAATACTTTACCAAGGGACTGACCAGGATTGGATAGGCATCTTGCCTCGGGGAAGGATCCTACCAGTCTACCTGGGCTGCAGGTCCAAGGCTGACCCCAGCCCTGTCACTGCATGGAGGTTTGGGTGGGTGCAGATCAAGGCCACCCAGGCCTGTCCCACCATCACCTGTGCCCCAACCTAAGCGGATGAGGAGCCTCACCTCCCCGTCGTCCTCCCCCAGGGCCTGCTCCTGGCTCCTTGCATGCATGTTCAGACAGTCACGCCTGACTCACCTTCCCCACCTGTCATTCTTTCACACAACCTTCTGCCTTCCTCCCATCTGGGCTGAGAGAGAGGGGCAAGTGCTGAACCAAGAGAGGGTAAGGAGAACCACCCTAACAAGGAGCTCCAATTTCCCCCATCCCCCCAAGAGACCCAGCCTGGGGAACTGGGCTTCCCAGGAAGAGGAAACAGTACTTTCTTGGCCTTTTTTTTTTTTTTTTTTAAATTCATGTACCTCTAAGGCAAAGGGACCTGCCAAAGTTAACCCTTCCTTTTTTGCATTCAAGGGGAGCTCCTTGGGCTCCCATGGCTGCGCCTCCCCTAGGAGGTGGGACAGGGTGGGACAGGATGAGCCACGCTGTGAAGAGCCAGGGGACCTGGGGTGCTGGGGCACAGGGAGGAGGTACAGCAGAAGGGCCAGGAAACCGCCCAGAGGATCCCCGCCCTGCTTAGAGGTGTCATATAGTCCGATTTTCAGGTTCTGCATAGAAGGTTATTTGGAACCATTTCTTTTTTTAAATATATATGTTATTGATTTCAGAGAGGAAGGGAGAGGGGGAGAGAGGGGGAGGGGGAGAGAGAGAGAGAAATCATAATATGAGAATCATCGATCGGCTTCCTCCTGCTGGGGATCCAGCCCACAACCTGGTGGGGAATCGAACCATGACATCCTGGTTCAAGGGTTGAAGCTGAACCACTGAGCCACATCAGCTGGGCTGTTAGAGCCATGTCTAAGTCACCCCTCCCATCACCCAGTCAGACAGGATCCAGGCCTCCTGGTGGGATGAGAATCCGGGTTCTAGCCCCTCACCCTGCACGACACCCCACATGTCTCCCTGCCTGGGGCTTGCCCAGTATAGGTGGCAGGAGCTTCCCCCTGTTCCCGGCTCTGGACACACCTGTCCCATCTGTCCCACCTGCTCTTTTCACTGCTTCACTGTGTTGGGTGCAGAGCCCTCCCCTGGCAACCTCTTCCATCTGCCCACTCTGGGGGCCAGCTTTCGGATGCCAGGTGAACTGGTGTGATTCAAAGTGTTTGTGGAAGTCCCTGCCCAAATCCAGAGTTAAGGCCGAGTTAACATTTCTTTTCCTGAGCTCTTCCCCCTGTGCCCGACACTGCAGGCCGCGCACTTTAAATTTACGATCCAGCTATCTGACTTAGTCCTGAAGAGGTAAGATTTCCAGATCCCGACTTGCCCATGAGGAAGTGCTGCAGTCTCCTGCCCAAAGTCACTCCGCTGGTTCGCTTAGCACAGCCAGTGCTTGCTGCTGAGCCCCTCCCCTGCGGGTGCCCCTCCACATGTCCTGCCCACCTTGAGGCCTGTGCTTGGGAGAGAGGGTGGCGGAGGGAGGGAGGAGGCTGAGCAGGTCCCCGGAGAGAGGTGTCTCCAAAGCTTTGCACATTCTCTTCCCCATCCCGCCCCTCGGGCTAAGCCAGACTCCAGCAGAACCTGCCCTCCCTCCACTGGGTGGAAGCCACTCTCTTTCCTTAAGAGACAGGTAGACTCATCAGGACAGGTGTGTCACAAAGCAAAAGGTAGCGGTGGGCTCTCAAAGTCCCCTTGCACCCCCCCCACACACATACATGCACACACACACACACGCACTCCTTAGCATCAGGGGCCGCTCCACGCGTCCCCGGGGCCTGGCAGATACTGATATTGGCCACTTGGGTGAAGGTTTTGGGACCCTCTGTTAAGTCACTTCTTAGGAAAATAGCCCCTGCATCTGCACAAGGACCCTCTTGGCCTGCCCACCTCTGGGCAGCCCTGGCTCACCTCCCGGCATCACCCTTCCATGTCACCTCGGCCTTCTTTCTCCCCTTGACCTGCCTGTCTACCTGGCTGCCCTGAGGGATCCACAGCAACCTCCCCAAGACTGCCCTTGCTGGGCCAGGGTCTTGAGTTTTCTCCCTGTTTGCTCCCTGGCCTAGAGACCCTGGCCCCTCTGCCAAAGAGCTCAGGATGCTCAAAAAATACCCCCCACCTCCCCCAGGGAGAAACCAGGTAGGAGGGCTGGGCACCGCCCTCTGTGTCCTGCGAGGGCAGTGGACGGGGCAGGCTTAAGTCGGAGATGCCACTGGGTGACCATAGGCAGCTATGTTCTGTTTCTCCCTCAGCAAGTGCGAGGGAGTTATTCCCCTCCCTACAGTGTGGGGTTGTCAGGAGGACCTGGAAGAGGGTACACAGGGTATCAGAAAGCAAGCGGCCACTGCAAGACCAGCCCACTTCTCTTTAGGATGGGGGGATGGAGGGGGCAACAGAGCCACTTTGCTATTCTGTCCCAAGCACTGAGGTCACACTGGCATTCTGCATGGTACGTGGTGATCCTCCTTCGAAGGGGGCTTTGACCCCTTTACCCCCTGCTCCCAGCCACCCTCAGCTCCCTGGACCCTCACAGGGGGAGCCTGAGGCCACCTCTCAGCCACCCCATCGCCTGGGTACAGGGAGGAGGACGCTGGTTCAACACCCCCTCTGTAGACTTGAACGTAGGCGCTTCCAGTTAGAGGAGCCACCTCTTAAAGGCCACCACAGGCCCTCATGGACCCCCACACTGAACACCCCTGCTGGGTCCCTCACAGCCTCTGTGCTGGCTCACTCTCACCACGGGGTCCTGAGCCAGCTGACAGGCCTGCTGGTTCGGGGGTTAAGATGCACTGAGGTGCGGTCCCGCCTCCAGCATCTGCAGCTGAGCGTCTGACCTGTCTCCTCATCAGTAAAGCGGGGTCATTGCAGGCCCTAGTTCTCCACATCACGGCTCACAAAGGAGAATGGCCGTGAAGTCTGAGCCCAGGGGGCTGTGACCAGGATGCAGGACACTATGTCCTGGGATTCCTGTCCAGCTCCTTGTCCTCGCTCCCCTCCCCACCAACCCCCACAGGTTGGAAGCCCATCGCAGCCTTCCTGGCTCAGAAAGCTGCCCTGGAGCTGTAAGCTCGGGTCTGGGCGGGCATTTCTCTGAACAATTGCCTCAGCCTGCGACTGTGGTCGTGGGAGGAGCTGCTGGCACATAGCAGCTGCCCCCTCTCCCTGCAAGTGCCCCATATACAGAGCAACAGGTACCAGCTCCTGCTCCTGCACTGGGGCTGCCCCTGGAAAGAGCTCTGTGCCACCTGGCCCCGTGGTGCCCAGGAGGAGGGGCACCCTGAAAAGGGGGAGAGAGAAGGAGGCCCCCTCCCCAGCCTGGCAGCACGCATGCCCTTCCACCCACCCTCTGGGTGGCAGGCTGCCCTTTCCCCCTGCCTGGCCCTGCTGCAGCTGCATTCCTGACATAGCCGGGAGAGGCTGAGGCCCTCCCCCTCCCTTTGGGGCAGGGGCAGAGCTAGGTGGGGGCAGGGAATGGGACACACACAGTTGGCACTGGATGCTTTAACCAAACTCTCTCTGGACTTGCCTGTGTTTTGGGGGACCCAGCCTGTTGCTTGGGGTATTGCAGTTCACCAAAAGACCCTTCACCCTCATCTCTGCAGTCCCACTTTAGCTGGGCAACCCTGAGTGAATCGCTTGCCCTCTCTGAACAGGTTCCATAGCTGTGTAAAGGAAGATTTGCTGTTGTGAGGCTTGCTATGGAAGGCCCCAAATGGCTGAGAACTGGAGGTGTGACCTATTCAGAATTCCCCCCCCCCACACACACACACCTGACCTCTTACAGAGGCTGTGAGACCTTTCTGCAAAGGTCTTTGATGCCTCACAGCCCCCCAAGCCTTAGGAAGTAGGGGTGGGAAGAGGGCAGGACCTGGCATCAGCGAGAGGAAGAGAGCCATTTGTGGGAGGGTTAGCCAAGTGGTCCTCTATCAGGTAGGGTAGGAAGTGAGATTTATCCCTAGACCGTCCCCACTCATGGGGTCGAGCTGTTGTTTTTTACTTCCTCCCTTCCCATGATGAGTTGCCAGCCAGCCGCCATGTTGGAAATGACCAGCAAGTGAGACATGTTGAGCGTATTAGCACCCAGCTGAGACTTCCTCTCCAGTAATCGGAACTGGAAGAGAACTGAGAAAAGACACCCTGTCGGTACTTGTACCATCGAAAGCAGGTTGAATGCCCCAGCTCCTGGGAGACTGTGTGGAAGGGGAGGGGAGAAAGGAGGCTCCCATGTCAGGGCCAACCAATCCCATCCTAAGAATCGCGGAAGCCCCCTGGGCCTCAGTGTCCTCACCCATAAAATGGGGAAGAGTCAGTAGGTGAACTTCTCTTCTTATATGGAAGCTCATTTTACTTCCCCTGGAACAGTAGGCTGAGGCTACCATGGTGGAAGTACAGGTGTTGGCCTTTGGGGACTGAGGGAGATGTTTGCAGGGTAAGAGTGAGCCTTCCTGGGAATCCTCCAGGCTGGTGCTTTAGCCCCGGGATGAAGTGGCCCTTCCTGGGCACCAAGGAGCGCTCTCTCACAGAAATGCGCTGGAGGCTACACACAGAGCCTGGGTTTGAGGCCCTCAAGGCCAGCAAGCTGGTCAGAGGCAGCTTCGGGACCAACTCAAGACTGCGAGTCCACCATTTGCATGGTGACTGCCTACTGGTCTGTTCAGGGAGGATCCAAAGTCATGTGCAAATGTCAGATGGGCAAAAGGGCATCAACTGAAAGACCCTGTGTTCCGGCCCTGACCAGTTTGGCTCAGTGGATAGAGCGTCGGCCTGCGGACTGAAGGGTCCCGGGTTTGATTCCGATCAAGGGCATGTACCTTGGTTGCGGGCACATCCCCAGTAAGGGGTGTGCAAGAGGCAGCTGATCAATGTTTCTCTCTCATTGATGTTTCTAACTCTCTATCCCCCTCCCTTCCTCTCTGTAAAAAAAAAAAAATTAATAAAATATATTTTTTTAAAAAAAGACCCTGTGTTCCAAGGGACTGGGGGCCCAGGAGTGGTGCTGGCTCTGTTCCCACCACCCCTGTATACAAACTCTTCTAGCTTCAGCCCTCCACACCTGCTCTGTCCTCCTGTTCTGTTTCCCTCACAATAGGGTGTAAGTTCCAGGCTACAGTCCCTATTTGCTGCCTGCCTAGACCTAGACATTTTCCTGGGTCTCAACCGAATCAGGCTTATGAACCTTATGCTGTTTCTACTCTCTATAAAATAAGGGCAAAGTGAATCAACAGGTGAAAATTTGCCCAAACCACAGCAAGGCTCAGAGAGAGGCCTGACTGGCCGCACGCACCCCTGTGCAATAGCTGGATGCATTCATAGTCTAAGGTAGTTAATTCGAATTACGTGGACAAATGAACAACAGACATAGAGTGCCATGTGTGACATACAAAAGTAGAACATATGGAAACCTGTTTTTTCATTTGAGAAAGATGGTAATAAGTAAAGGATGCATATTATCTTCTGTAGAGTAACAATGAGGCGGGGGGACACAAAAGAGCATAACTAAAAAGTCAATAGAGGAGATAATGTAGAATATTTTTTAAATACTTCATTAATACAAACAAGGCAAAAAAAGAAGAGTAGAGGAGACAAACAGAAAACAAATAGCAAGATGATGGGACTACCACAACATTAAATAAAAACAGATTAAACACTTCAAATAAAAGGCAAAGATTGACTAGATTAAAAATAAAAAAGCAAGACCCAACAGATGCGCGTTAAATGTGAAGATGTACGTAGTTTGAGAGTAAAAGGATGGTGGGGGGATAAAGACACATATGTAATACCTTAATAATAAAAATTAAAAAATGTAAAAGGATGGAGAAAGATAGACTGTGCCAACCAAGCATAAGGAAGCCTGGTGTAGCTCTATTAAGATTCCAGACAAGGAGTATTACCAGGGACCAAGATTGCTATTTCCCAGTGATGATTATAGGGCCAATTCATCAAAAAGGCATCCCTGGGTAACCTGGGGCTAGTTCCCCTGCTTCAGTTTCCCCATCTGCAACATGACAGTAATAACAGTACTTGCCTAGTGAGAGGTATGTTGAAGATCCAATAATTAGTGTTTAGAATCATGTCTGCATATAACAGTTGCTCTGAGTGTTAGCTCTCAATGCTGTTGCAATTGGGGCAAAACCTCGAGTTCTCCGCGTGACCCTGACCTCCCTTCTTTTGAGGTGGGGCTCTGTAGGCTGCATAAGATAAAGTGTAAACACAGAGCAATAGCTGGTTCCTCCAGTTTTTTGTTGTTTTTTTGTTTTGTTTTTTTTTCTCCTGGTGGTGGTGCTGGGTATGTGTGTGTAGAGACCTGAGGCAGAGGAATGGGAGGAATGAGACAGCAGGCACCCAGTGAATCCATTTCCTGCTAGACCCAGGGGAAAAAGTCAAGGAGACGTGGGGACGCAAGAAAGTCAAGCGACTCAGTGGGGTTTGGATGGCTGCCTTGAGTAATGGGTGCTGGATGGGATGCTTATGGGCTGACCGGAGTCCTCTTCCAGCCTGGGAAGCAGGGAGACAGCCAGCACCCTGGAACTGTCAAGTTCACATAACAGGAAACCACAACCATCGTCGCGCCTTTTCCTCTAGTTGCAGGCACAGAGAGACCGCTCAGTAACCTGCCCTGTTTGCCCAAGAGCCCTACGGCCCTGCTCCAAGGCTGTAATGGCAGGTCTAACTTCACCTCCAGCGGGGCTGAAAGCTTTGGTGGGGAGGCCTGTGCAAGGATGAGGAAGACAGGTTGCAGAATCACTGCTGACTTTCTCCCAGGCTCTTCCTCCGTGCATCTCTTTCTCCTCTCCTTTTCTTCCCTGACACCACCCCTCTTCTCACTTTACGCCCTTGTATTGGGGAGATCTGTTGACATCCACTATGTGCCAAACACAGAACATATTCTGTCCCCTCTCTCTTATGGGCGGTGGGCACAGTGGCTTTAGGATAAGAGAGCTGAGGGGCCCTGAGAGGCAAAGGCCCTTGCCCAGGATCCCGCAGCTGATAAATGGCAGAGCCAGGCTTTGGAAGTGACCCCTCCCTACAACTTCATTGTCCTTTACTGGGTTTGGTTTCCTGATTTAGGCTCAGGTTAATCTGCAATACATTGACTCATCATAAATCTCCAAGGGCCTCCCATCACCTAGAGCTGCAGCTTCCAAACTTGTTGATCTTACATCCCTATAAGTGAAACTTTGAGAGCACATTTCCCCTTACATTTCCACTTTAGTTATTTAAAAATTACTTGCATGTGCTAATGTATTATTAAATGATGTGCATGGTCCAGGCCAACACCAAGAAGAAAGCCTCTGGTAGAGGAGAAAGGACCTGTTGCACTCCTAGCACAGAATGTATTGGCGCCTGTACTTACAATGTCCTGGGCAGGACTTCAAGCTTCAGGCATGGATGGATCTGGGTGCTCAGCTGTCATCACCTGGACTTGGTGTCTTTAGATCCCGATTGGCCACCTTCTGTATTAACCGAGTCCTCAGGCAGGCTCCTGCCCGCCAGCTTAGCCACCCCAGCAGGAAGAGAGAATGTCTGATGGCTTATTGTGCCAGCTTAGGTCCTGAACCTGTCCTGGATCTCATTTCTGTGGACAGGAGCTGAGATGAGTGGCTTGGTCAAGTCCTGAATCACTAAAGCGAGAGGGCAGGTAGCCTTATTCCAACCACATGAGGTAAAGGATGGTGACTGTGATACTAAAACCAGGAGACGGGAGGATGAATGTGTGCAGGTGTGAATATCAAGTGTCCATTGACTTTGTCTCTTACAGGACCTGGTAGACTGGCAGAAGCCCCTACTGTGGCAGGTAGGCCACTTGGGCGAGAAGTACGATGAATGGGTCCACCAGCCAGTGACCAGGCCCATCCGCCTCTTCTACTCGGACTTCATCGAGGCCCTCACCAAGACTGTCTGGTGAGCCCCGCGCTGAGCCCATACTGGGCTGTCCCTCCTGATGGTGTCAGTCAGATACAATAGGGGAAGGGCCATTCTCCCCCAACCCCTGCCCAGAGCTATACTGTAAGCTCTCGGGGATAGTGGAACATGCCGTGGGTATCATCCATTCCTCTGCATGGTTTGTTCATTGAGTGAGTGACACACCAACATATAGCCAGAAACCACTCTGAATGCCACCCCTGTTCTATTCCAGATTCCTACCAAAGGTTTCCAGCCTCTAATGCCCATGGGAACAATTTTGCCTGCAATTAGCTCCTTTGCCACAAGAGGTCAGCATTTATTCAGATGCAAGAGTCGGTAGCCACAGGGACCCAGTTCTTTTCTGCCAATAACGCATTTCAGAGACTCGCGCAGATAGACTCACGGCCTTCCTTCTGTTTTCTCCTTCCCACCCGCCCCAGCAGTGCCCCTTGACCCCAGGTCTCCACATGCCCTCTACACGTGCTTTGGTACCATGTCATCCCCCCTCTAGTCAAGAGGTGTGTTAGGAAAGCTGGCCCCGGCAAGCCCCTGAGCATGTGTCTCTCCCACCCTGTGCCCTCCTGCAGGTACAGCGTCCCCGTCATCTGGATGCCCCTGATGCTGTACCTCAGTTGGTCCCACTACCGAACCCTCGCCCAGGGCGATGTCCGACTCTTCGCTTCCTTCACCACAGGTAATGTTGGTCCCTTCCTGATCTGCTCCCATGGCTCCTGGAGGTGGGAGACCTTGGTGTTCTTTTTGGCACTAGGTTTCTGCAAAGACAGAACCCAAAATCATATCACAAACGTTGTGAAGTGAGACCTTTCTGTAGAAATCGTCTTCCAGAGAAAAATGTTGTCAGACTCCCTCAGCCCCCATCCTGAATGGATTATAAGAAGAAGAAAAAAGAGGTGGGAAGAGGAGGAGGAGGAGGAGAAGGAGGAGGAGGAGGAGGAGGAGGAGAAGGAGGAGAGGGAGGAGGGGGAGGAGGAGAACAGCAACACATTAGCAGAAACTAAATAAAATCATTTGTCAGGAGACAGCAATAAAGAAAGAGGTTTAGCCCTAACCAGTTTGGCTCAGTGGATAGAGCGTCGGCCTGCGAACTGAAGGGTCCTGGGTTCGATTCCGGTCAAGGGCATGTACCTGGGTTGCGGGCAAATCCCCAGTGGGGAGGGTGCAGGAGGCAGCTGATTGATGTTTCTCTCTCATCGATGTTTCTAACTCTATCCCTCTCCCTTCCTCTCTATAAAAAATTAATAAAATATATTTTTTTAAAAGAAAGAGGTTTATCACTGAGTCTAATACTAAAAAGGTATGATCTAGGATTGTCAAGAAACTAAATGAAGTCATTCACCACATGGCACAGCTGAGAGCTAGACTCAGAATGGCCCGTGAACACAGCACAGCTTAGAACCTGGAAGAGAAAGATCTGGGAATGTCCCTCAGTGTCTCCTGAGCAAAGGTCCAGGCAGCAGAACCCCTGACTTGGAGTCACAGCCCCACTAACCTCTAATGGGCACTTTCTATGTGCCAAGCCTGGTGCCTTCTAGGGACCATCTTGGTTAATCCTCCCAGCAGCCTCATGAGAACGGTATTACCATCATGCCCTTTCGAGATGAGGAAATGGAGCGTCAGAGAAGTCAAACAAGCGACTCAGGGTCACGTGGCTAGGATGTAGGATGTAGGTCCAGGTGCCCGCCAGCTTCAGGGATCAGGGGACGACAGAGAGAAGGGCTGCCAATGGGCCTAGGGGACTGAGTCTCTCCGGGCAGCCATGGTTTGGGTGTGGCCCTTCTGTCGGCCTGCCTCCCAAGCTTGCCGCCTCCCTTGGGTCTGATCGTCCTAGCACAGCCTGCCTCAGGGCGGTGGCCGGAGGCTCAGCGGGAGGCCAGGTGAGGGTTCAGGCAGGAGAAGGGTACTGGGGTAGCTCAGGTGAGCTTTCCTTTCCCAACCACGTGTAATGTGCCTTACTGTGAGCCCTTGGAGTGCCCCCTCTCTGCCAGATGCAGGGTCCTTCTGCCCTCACTCTGAGTTTCTCTCCTGCCCATGGCTCCTGGGAGTGGCAGGCAGAGGACCTGAGTGGTGTAGATGAGAGGGGCCATGGCCACAGTGATGGGAGTCTCCGTTGTGCGGCCTGGACCAGGATGTGATTGGGGATGAACAAGATGTAGGAAGTTCCCCAGAGCCCAGAACTGCTCCTGGTCACCAAGGGTTAACACGCACACCCCAAGAGCCAAGGTTACCCTTTTCTGCCCACGCTGAATAGCTCAGGCACAGCACAGGGCTTGTTGCTCAGACAGCCTGCTCACTGAATCGCCCACTGTCCACCCAGGGCTCCCCTAACAATCAGCAACAGTGGCAGAGCCGCCAGGGCTGGCGGCCGGAGGGGGAAGGGGCTGCCGGAGCTTTGGCCCAGGTCCCTCTGCAGGATTCCTCTAGAGATGCCACTCGGTACCAGCTCCGGGGCAGATGCGCCAACAGGGACGATGCTGGGGTGAGGGAGTGGGCGGAGACTTGACCTATAGGAGGGGGCTCTTCTGCAGGACAGGGAGGGTGCTCTGCGGGCTTGTTCAGAACTGCAGGCCGCTGCAGAGAGCCGAGATGTGCTGTTTAATAAGGTCCATTGTGGAGACCGTGATGGCAGTGTAAGATATGTGTCCACAGGCCTCCCTTGCCTCCCTTGCCTTGCCTGGCGAGCAGAGAAAGTAAGAGCCACAGAGCTAGGCAAGCGGCGGCCAACAGGTCCCCACACAGCTGCCACGAGAAGAGTCAGGGAGCCGAGCAGCAGTGGAGGCTGAGCAGAGCCACCAGCTCCCGGCTGAAATTCCTAGATGTGTGCATGAGTGTGTTTGGAAAAGCACAGGGGTTCTGCAGTTCAGGATGTCCCCACGTGCAGTGCCTGGAAGCAGGTTAAGTGAGTGCTAGGCCAGAACTACATGGCATGCTGGGTGGGGACGGGGGCCTCCATGAGGACTGTGTGGAGGGAGCTCAAATAAGGTCAAGACAAAAGTCTGTGCCAGTTGATGTGTTTCTCACATCAATGGTTCTCTCTCTCTCTCTCTCCCTCCCCCCCACCTCTCTCTCTCCCTCTCTCTCTCTCTCCTCCCACCTCTCTCTCTCTCCCTCTCCCCCCTCCCTCTCCCTTTTCCTCTCCCTCTCCCTCTCTCGCCCCCCTCCCCCTCCTTCCCTTCCTTCCACTCTCTAAAAGTCCGGGAAAAATACCTGGCGGTGAGGATTAACAAAAAAGAAATGAACAAAATGGAGAAAAGAAATAAGAGCTCAAGGACTGCAGGCTGGCATGAGAGGGTGGGTGTTGGGAACCTCACACTTGACAGTTACATCTCCCGTCTTCTCGTCTCTGTGCTAATCATCTTCAGTTTTTTTCAGAGCTTCCTCATATGCAATGATTTCAAGTGGTGCCCCTTAAGATTTCTCTGTGTGTTTTCCTGTCCTCTTGCTGTCCAGCCCCTAGTAGTTCACATTTTCCATCAATGACTGCCCAGCTCTCCTGGCTTAATTGGGATCATCCTTCCCTCTCTCCCATGCCACCAAGGCAAGGGGTCTACTCAGGGTCTTAGCCACCTGGGCTTAGTTATAGCAAAACGTCACAGACTGGGTGACTTATAAACAACAGAAATATATTGCCCCCAGATCTAGAAGCTGGAAGATCAGATCAGGGTGCCAGCCTGGTCAGGTAAGGGTCCCCTCCAGGTCATAGCCTTCTTGTATCCTCATATGGACAAAAGTGACAAGGAGCTCTTTATTTCTTTTTATCCTCAACCAGGATATGGTTAGAGAGAGGGAGAGAGGGAGAGAGGGAGAGAGGGAGAGAGGGAGAGAGGGAGAGAGGGAGAGAGGGAGGGAGAGAGAGAGAGAGAGAGAGAGAGAGAGAGAGAGAGAGAGAACATTGATATGAGAGAGAGACATTGATTGGTTGCCTCCCATACATGCCCTGACCAGGTTGAACCCACAACCCAGGTATGTGCCCTGACTGGGAATTGAACCAGCAACATACCTTTCAGCACACAGGATGATGCTCAAGACTAAGCCACTCTAGCTGGGCTGTGGGCCCTCTTTTATAAGGGCACTAATCCTATTCATGAGGGCTTCACCCTCATGAGCTAATCACCTTCCAAAGGCTCCACCTCTTCATACCATCACTTGGGGGTTAGCTTTCAACATAAAAATTTTGAAGAGACACATTCAGATCATAGTACCAGGCAAATGTCCATCACCGGCCACAACTGCTCCTCCTAGTCCGGTGGTTCTCAACCTTCCTAGTGCTGTGACCCTTTAATACAGTTCCTCATGTTGTGCTGACCCCCCAACCATAAAATTATTTTTGTTGCTACTTCATAACTGTCATGTTGCTACTGTTATGAATCATAATGTAAATATCTGATATGTAGGATGTATTTAGGCGACCCCTGTGAAAGGGTCCTTCGACCCCCAAAGGGGTCATGACCCACGGGTTGAGAACCACTGTCTTAGTCCCTATAAGGAAGATCTCAGATGTCTGGTCAGTGACCCCATTGTTCCCTGAGAGGACCCCTCCAAGGCCAGCGTAGGTCCTCACGGCCTCCTTCCCATTTTGACCCCAAAGCCCCAGCAGTATGGCCTGACCCCATAGCTGCTGGACAGAGGGCTGCAGGTCCCAAGGTGATGAGGGTGGAGGGTTGGGGGGTGAGATGGACGTCTGAAGCCGCCATGCATTGTTGCCTGCTGGGGCCATCGCCCTGACCTTGCTCTCTCTTGCCGCCCTGCAGAGTACTCAGTAGCCATGCCTAAGTCCGTGTTCCCGGGCCTCTTCGTGCTGGGGATGCTTCTCTGGAGCCTAATGGAGTACCTCCTCCACCGCTTCCTGTTCCACATGAAGCCCCCCAGCGACAGCTATTACCTCATCACGCTGCACTTCATCCTGCACGGCCAGCACCACAAGGTGAGCGGGGCCTCTCGGCTCCACCTGATTCGCAGGAGCCGCCATCTCTCGGGGAGTCAGGCTGGGAACAGGGGAAATCAGGGCATTTGCTGCTGATGCTCGGAGGAAGGACTGGGGCCTCACCTGAGCCGGGCGTGGACGGAGTGAGCATGTGTGTCGGTGCCGTCATTACTGACACCGGGCACTCCGCAGGCACCTTCCGTGGACCATCTTTAACCCTCACGGCAACCCGTTTGTTCACCCAACGAATGTTCACCGAGTGCTCGCTCTGCACCAGGCCCTGCTCTAGACACCACGGAACAAGAGTCAGCAGCCACTGCCCGTGTGGAGCTTCCTTCTTCCCGTTTCACAGAGCAGCCAACAGGCTCAGGGAAATTAGGAAACTAGGAACTCACCCAAGGTCACACCTTGGATCTTGTGCCTCCTTCTGTGGATTCCAGAGTCTGTGCTCTCAACCAGCCACCACCCTGGAGCCCTTCAAGGCCAATATCATGGCCCCAGTGGCAGGGACTGGAAGCCAGGTCTGCCCAGAGGAAGTTGCATCCCACTGTCCCCACCGCGTGCTGTTCTCAGCCTGTCCCAGGGTGCCCATCTCTTCCTCCTTCTCTCCCTCCTTCTCCCCTCCCTCCCAGAGCTGGCTGTCCAGCATACCACTGGTCCTGCTGCTCCCGGTCTGAGGGAGAGAGACCCTCATCGGCATATGGCTCTATGACTGTTGCCTGCTTTCTCTCTTTTCTTCAAGCCCAGAGCGGGTCTGTCTTTCTCAGAATCCTCACCATCAGTCCCTAAAATCTTACCTCTGTGCCAGGCCTTTGGTTTTTAAGGCTCCAGAGCCTAAGGCCTATTTCTCTTGTTGTTTAATGTGACGACACCCCCTTGGAACAAAGAAGAGCCCCTGTTAGGACCACGGGTGGGGAGAAAGTATGCTAACACTTCCAGCATCCCCCCCACCATGTAAATCCACTTCAGCCTCCGTTGGCAGGCATGTTGCCCTCCCAGACAGCATCAGGCCCTGGTCTAAGTGCCCCGCCTGGTCACCTTAGACCTCTCTAGCATCTAACGAATTCCAGAACCAAAGTGGCCCCTTGAGCATAAAGCGGGACTCGAAACCGTGAGCGTCCTGCCCACATCACATCCGCCCCCATGCTCCTGAGCAGTGTTCCAGGTCCTGGCCTGGCTTGGAAACTGGGAATAGGACCGTCTCTCTAGGACTTTCCGGCTTAGTGGCCTGCCCTCCCCAGAGCCCCTGAGAGTGCGAAGTCGGCCCATGCCCCTCCCTGGGACAGTGGGGGCTGCTCCCGCCCATGCTCTGTGGGGAAGTCTCTGTTGTGGCTGCAAGCGGGCCCCCAGCTGCGTTCTGACACGTGAGCCTTTCCATCCGCAGGCACCCTTCGATGCGTCCCGCCTGGTCTTCCCCCCTGCGCCAGCTTCGCTGGTGATTGCCTTCTTCTACACAGCCTTGCAGTTCCTCCTGCCCGAGGCGGTGGGGGGCACTGTGTTTGCGGGTGGCCTTCTGGGCTACGTCCTCTACGACATGACCCATTACTACTTGCACTTCGGCTCACCGCACAAGGGCTCCTACCTGTACAGCATGAAGGCCCACCACGTCAAGCATCACTTTGCACATCAGAAGTCAGGTAAGGCTCAGCCAACACCTCCCAGTCTCACTCATTCCATCACTTGCTTATTTGACAGCTGTCACTAGGCCCCTGCCAAGGGCCAGGCACTGTTCCGGGTTCTGGGGATCCACAGACAGCAAGGCAAGCCTGGGCTCCCATCCTGCTCTCTGGTGTGGGGGGCAGTACAGAGATAAACAAGGAAATAACCCAATAGTGAAAGATCATTTCAGACAATGACAAGTGTTATAAAGAAAGTAAAGCAAGATGATGTTAGAGGAATTATATAAGTTAGAGGAGGGATCCAGCTCTATCTAATAAAATATGCAAGTCACAGATGTGATCTTTAAATTTCTAGTGGCCACAGGAGCCAGTAAAAATACATGGATAAAATTAATTTTAAGCCCTAACCGATTTGGCTCAGTGGATAGAGCATTGGCCCGCGGTTGAAAGGTCCCAAGTTCGATTCTGGACAAGGGCGTGTACCTTGGTTGCGGGTACATCCCCAGTAGGAGGTGTGCAGGAAGCAGCTGATTGGTGTTTCTCTCTCATCGATGTTTCTAACTCTCTATCTTCTCCCTTCTTCTCTGTAAAAAATCAATAAAATGTATTTTTTAAATTAATTTTAATAGCATATTTTCTTAAGCCAGATACAACCACAACATTATCATGTCAACATATAATCAATGTAAAATATTGTTAATGAGATATTTTACTTTTTTTCCCCTCATGTTAAGTCTTCTATGTCCAGTGTGTATCTCAATTCAGGTGCTAAATTTTCATCGGAAATATTTAATCTGTGTTTAAAATTTATAAAATTTACAGTAAAAATAAAAAGATTCACATACCCGAATTGCTCTAATATGCTTGAAAGATTTCCAGTAGTTGAATTGAGTATACATTTTTTGTGTGTGTGTGTGTGTTTTTAATACACTTTTAATTTTTTTAATTATTTTTTAAAATATATTTTATTTTTAAAATATATTTTATTTTTAAAATATATTTTTTAAAATATATTTCATTTTTTACAGAGAGGAAGGGAGAGGGAAAGAGAGTTAGAAACATTGATGAGAGAGAAACATTGATCAGCTGCCTCCTGCACACCTCCCACTGGGGATGTACCCACAACCAAAGTACATGCCCTTGACTGGAATTGAACCTGGGACCCTTCGGTCCCCAGGCCAGCGCTCTACCCACTGAGCCAAACTGGTCAGGGCTTAATACACTTTTATTGATTTCAGAGAGAAAGGAGAGGGAGAGAGAGATAAAAACATCAATGATGAGAAAGAATCATTGATCGACTGCCTCCCACACGCCCCCTACTGGGGATCGAGCCTGCAACCCAGGCATGTGCCCTTGACCAGAATCAAACCCGGGACTCTTTGGTCTGCAGGCCAACGCTCTATCCACTGAGCCAAACCAGGAAGGACAAGTATAAATTTTTGAATTAAAATGTAAGTTAATTAAAATTAAGTGAAATTGGAAATCTAGTCCCTTTGTAGCTCTAGCCACAATTCCAGTGCTGAGCAGTCACATGGGCTAGTGGCCACCATGTCGGATGGCAGAGCACTAGGTCAAGTGGTCCAGGAAGACATCAGTATGGAGATGTTGTTAGCACTGAGACCTAAATCAAAAGGAGCCAGCACCCAACGTCTGGGGAAAGAGCATCTCAGGAGCAACAGGTGCAAAGCCCTGAAGCAGGAATGGACTTGGCGACTTCACAGAGAAGGAAGAGGCTGAGGCAGGCAGGGGCCAGGCTCTCCCAGGAACTCCTGGAGATAAAGGATTTGGGTTTCGTCTAAAGGCATCCTTGGGAAACTGGTACCCTGCTCTGACTTCCACTAAGATGGCCCTGAGAATTGGGAAGGCCAGAGGGGACAGATGTGAAAATCTTCCCTGGCCCCCTTTCCAAGCAGATTTCTCCCTCTCCTTGGACAGTGCCTCACCTTCTCCCTATTCATCTCCCTCTCTAGGATTTGGCATCAGCACTAAATTTTGGGATTATATTTTCCACACTCTTATGCCAGAAGAACCCCACCTGAAGATCCAGTGACAACTCCCTGCCCCACTGTGGCCCCGGACCCACCCCCGCCCCATCCAGACCCTGCACGAAGGTTTGCCTGGCCAGGCAGGATGGGCTTTGTCCAGCTCTTGGGCGTGGCGAAGGGTGCTGGGGAGACCCGAAAGACTGAGACTTCCCTCCCGAACCATCACTGGAGGGTCACGTCCACTTGGTGGCCACATGGTCCTCAGGGACTAGCTCTTTCCTGCAGCATCCCAGCCTTCCCACCAGCACCGCTGCCTAGAATCAGCCCACAGGACTGCTTTAGGACCTGGCCACGGGGAATGAAGGAAACGGACCCCTGTGACTTCCTGGCCGGTCTGTGATCCACCTGTGTCTTAGCACCTCGGGCTCCTTGGGAGCCACCCCCACAGCAAAGAGTGGGGTCTGCAGGGCCTCTGCCCTAGTCCCCCCACCTTCCCTTCCTGGGGGCGGTTTGATGGCTCTGGCTTTCTCCCGATGAGTGGAGAACGCTAAGGTGGATGAAGGGCTCTCACAGGAAGAGACAGCATGATGCCTCCCACAAGCCATCCCAGATCCCAGAGCAGTGCCTCGGTCCACTGCCAATCACAGATGCCAGCTGTACTGCCAGGTGCCTCAGGCCGAGACACAGGCCGGGCCCTCACCTGCCTGTGCAGACGGGCCGAGGTTAGCTGGCATTGGCCTCAAGGCTGGCGGGAGCCCAGGCCCCTTTCTTTAGGAACAACCAGCTGCTCTAGAATCACAAAGCTTTGCTCCACGGCCAGCTAAAGAGGCCTCTCTATGGGGGGAGCCCCACCCCATTCCCAGCCATTCTTGACCTCCACCTGGCACAGATGGGCCCCTGCCCCCCACTCAGGACCCTTCCAGCCAGTGCCTCCTTAGGCCAAGAAGGAGCCTTTATTCGGTGCCTTATCTCCCTCCCCATTGGCTTCCCTATCCAGCAGATGAGGTTCCAGCCCCTTTTTCCTCATAACCAAAACCCTCACTGCTCATGAGAGGGTCTTATTTATAAACTATATAAATGCTCAAGTAGCTGCTCAGATTGCCCTTTCTAATTCTATGTGTTGAGCTTATGTAAACCTTTGGTCTTATTTTTGTTCCCTTCTTACCCACAAACTATTACTACTTGAAACGTTTAAAAAACTCGATGAGCATAAAGGCTAAAGAGAAGCAGTTTGACCGCTCCTGTGATTTGTACTGTTTACTGCAGAGTTATTTAAAGATTTTGGAATAAATATACAAACTACAGTTGTGAAATAAAGGTGTAAATAAATTGTATATTTTGAAAAATAAAGACATTTAAAAAGAAACCAACGAAGAGCAGTTGCTCCTTCTTGAAGTTGATTCGCCAGCCTTCATCATGGAAGGTGGGGGGTGAGTATGGTCCGTCCAGCAGGGAGGGG